>VYZW01000164.1:6280-18498 GCA_013401315.1 Balaeniceps rex
CTCTGCCTGACAGACCAGAAGGAAGTGTCTGCTATCAAAACAACAATCTTAGAGCAATCAGTACAAAAGTAAAACTGAAGTCAAGAGTTTTGCATGACAAACCGTGTTCACAACCCATACCTTCTACCCCAAAGGAAGGAGAACTCTGAGGTAAGACTTTCTTGCACTTTCCCCCAAAGCTGGGCTTCACATACTAAAAATTATTATGAATATGAGCGCTGACCACACATGAGCCTGATGCACAGAGATACTAAAGGGATGTGCACAGTCTCACAGGTTAAATCCTGCTCAAACTGAAGCCAGTGAACACGACAAGCAAGTTATGGGATTCAAGTTTAAGAACAAATCAAGCAGAAGCCTACTGGTGATGAATTAAACAAAGGCTCGGCCACATGTTGAGTCGCCTGTCTTGTAGAAATACCCAAGAACTTTTTTATTCTGAGCTGATTTATATATTGTTTAATTTCTTATCTGTTGGATGTGCAGCTCACTAAAAAATGCATATAGATTCAGTAAACATAAATGCGTTGCTTAGTGCATAAATATGCATAACTCGTGCAGAAAATAAAATCCATTCATTTGTATTCTGCAGGAGACTATGTCCTAATCTGCAAATACACTTCAGCACAGAGAAAATCTCTGAAGACTGCACATAGATATTGATAGAGAGATAAGGGCAAATAAAGAAAATAATCATGCATTTGAAAGATTTATATAACTAGCTAGCTAAAACTGAAAGAGACAGGATTATCATACATGTAATTTAAAATGAATATTGACTAGGTGTCAGTTAATAGGTAAAAATTTGGATCTGTGTAAATCATGGCTAAAACTAACATCTGTGCAACACAAGGGACTTAAAAACATGTAAGTCATTTTACTTGTATGTGCCAGCTATTAATCTCTTCTTCATATTTCATAATCTATGTATAATATAGATACTCTACATTTAGAACAGAAAAGATGCAGCCTGGAAATTACAAGATCTTAATCCTTAAATATTACTTTTAACTTTAAACTGTTAAATTAGCGTCAGCCATTTCCCCCCATAACTCGTACAACTGCTTCTTCAAGAAGCACTGTGTGCACAAGCTCTCAGTATTCAACTGTATGTATAACTGCTGTCTTGATAATCAAAAGTGCAATTCTGGAAAAATGATTTTAAAAGCTGTTTTCATGTAAATGAAAACTCATCAAAATTAATCTTTCCAAAATGTCATCCTGCAGGTAGGCTAAACTGACAAAGTAAAAGATGCATTTTTAAAAAGAACAACCCACAGCAAACTAAGATACCCTCTTTTAGGAACAACAGGTTGCTGATGTTAACTCCAATTTTAAGTAACATTTATTTAAGCTGTAAAAATTGAAATAAATGAGTAGCTCTCTTGCAGCCATAAAAATAATCAGAAGAAGGTAGGCAGCATCATCCAACTGTCATACTAAATGGCATTATGTAAGCACTGCAACTGGTGGTTTCTTTTTGATTTGAGTCGAAGTCCTAGCAGTCACAGTCATTAGAGCTGATTCCTTATGTAATAATAGCAACAATGTGGAAAAAAACCCTCACTCTCTCAACCAACATGAACTATCAGAAATTACTGTGAAGTAAGAACTATTTTAAGAATACCTGAGAGGGCCTCCTCAGATGACACAGAGTTTACAGACCTCTAAATAAAAAGTGTCAGCTAGCAAGATGGTTGATGGAATAAGATAAGACTGTTTGAAAAAAAGCACAGCATCAACTGAACATCACAGTTCTTAATAAAAAACACTCATTTAAGATATTAACAAAATAACGCCCAAAGAAAAACAGTTTTAGAGTTTACTTGTATTTTCAAAAGGCTTTTAACAACATCCCTGACTGGAAACCAGTGGAGAACTTGATCTGCTAACAGGAACAAAACCAAAAAATACAAACAAAAACCAGTTTATGATCAAATGGTAAAGGAAAAAGTAGAATTTCTCATGATTTTATGACTGCTTCTTTGCTTACATAAATTAAATGAAGTTTTTGGAGGACTGTAAGCATTGAATAGATAATACCGCACACAAATGAGCTAGCTTATGTTCGTCAAGGACACTGTAGAAAGAAACCTCCAACTGACTTAAAAAAAAAATCTAGGTTAAGTAAATGACCATATGATGGCAAATACAACCTGACAATGGTAAAGCCACCACATTTTAAAAGACGCTAAATTAGCCTCATCAAGTCAAAACAGAAACTTGAGCCTCACTGAATGAAATTCAAAGACCTCTGGTTAATGTACAGCTGAAGTCAAGAGAGCAATCAAGGCATTGGGATGCATAAGCATGGACTGTTAATTTCCACAAGGACATCACATTCACTTCTCCAATTATCTCCTTTCAGGAGGTATACTGCATATCACAGTGGGCTCTGAGATAGAGGGGAGAATAGTTACAGACATAGATAACACTGTGGATGAGGTAACATGAGTGGAATTGTTTACTTAGATTGAGTAATAAGGTGATGAAGTACATAAAACAGAGTGGGGACTTTGATTTTCTGGATTTTGCTATCCTATAAAACATAGACCACCACCACATACCAAAACACACAGAGAGGTAAAAAAAAAGTTTCCTTGCAACATAGTAACAGAACTCTGAATACATCACTAATGAGCTCTTAATTTTTTCTGAAACTGAGATAGAAGCAGAATATGCAAGGTTGAAAGCATTCTCCACTTACACCTTCATTACAAAAAACCTATTACAGAAAGTGAATTATCCCGCACGAATCCACTCCAGAGCACTCTCACCTTCCTCTGAAGCAACTGCTGCTAGCCACAGAACAGCATAGTACCCAGGGCTTGCGTTCAAACTGTCTGGTTCACTCAAGCTATACTGCTTTTCTCTCCACTTTGTCTCATCTGGTTTACTTGGGTAGTTAATGGAAAATATTTCATTTCCATCTTAAAGAATTTAATTAATCATACACACTATAATTTATGTTCCCAGAAAAAATACATTTCACATGTTCTCATATGGATAAATTTCATCTTCAAGGAATGGAAATTAGTGTTTCAAAATATTAATTAGAACTTAAATTAAATTTCTTAAACTTAATTTTTATGCATTACCAGTAGAAAAACAATGTCTCTAGAAGAATAAACAACATTGTAACAAATTTACTGAAAGTTGATAGGACCATAAATCTTTCTTCTAATTAGCCATGTTTCACAAATAAAAGATGGCTGAGGATTAAACAGACACAGCTCCTTCACCTATATTTTGCCAGATCAAGCTAGATACAGGTCATTGTTACCTGATAAATTACTTCAGCACAATAACTTGGGAATTCTTAAATGTCACTCTGCTTTCCAAATACTTAGGTTTAAATGTAGCTGACACAAGTACAGGCAAAAGATGAAAATCACAGGACACTGAATTATTCCCATTGAGGCCTTTCTCTATGAAGTCATGAAGAAATACCATGCAAACAGATACACATTTTTGATATAGCGGAGGAAGAGGGATAAAAGAGCAATGGGGGATTGACAGCTATACCCAAGTTCTCAGAAAGTCATTATGTTAATGCAGACATTACTAAGGTTGCTGAGACACATAGAACTTGCATATGGCACACAGAAATTGCTTATATAAAGGAAGGGCAAATGGGAGGGGGATGTACACAACACAAATGCAAATTAATCTGGCAATTTTTCAAAGCTAAACTTTAGGGGGAGAAACCCCAGATAAAATAAGAAAGGTGCCTGAAGCTACAATCTTAAATTCATATTAGATATCCCTTCCAATTTTCAAAAACGCTTAGCCCTCAGCAGCTCTGTATACCCCAAGATCATGAAAAAAACATAACAATATGAGCGGAAAGGCTAAATGAGATTACCTTTTCTAAATGACAAAGCTATTTGCATTTAAGTGGCATGCAAATAGTAATTACATTTTGCATTTGCATAATAATTAAACAATCCTTTTAAGACAAGGTGTGTCTTACAGAAGCTTCACAATTATTAACTTCTTATCTTAAACTAACCCTTGGTTTACCTACAGAAGCTTTGTTAGTGCTGCTGTAACTTCCTGGGGCAAAACCCTAACTCTTATTACTGTAACTTATGCCTTGTAACTGGTCACTGAACTGATCAACTATGTACACACACATAACCTGTTAGTCGATACCTTACATATGTTAGACAGTGCTGCCAGTCATCACAGACTATATTTTTATATATTATATGAAAACAAATGGATTTCCCATCTTAGATGGATGAAGCCAAAATTTGATATAAACATTCTAAACCATGTTTTTCTCATGCCCCAACATTTTTTTAATATATAAAAAGTCAGTATTTTGACCCATATTTTTCACGCACCAGTTAACTAGAAAATTACAGAACCTGAAGAGCTCAGATAAAATTCATCAAGGGGATTAAAACAACGCATGCCTCCTCCCTCCAGCAGCGTGGGATGCTACTGGAATGTGAATTAAAGACTCTCAAGCCTTTGAAAAATGAGGACCCTTGAATATTTAATTTTGTTAACTAATCATTAGAGAATGGGAAATTGCTGTGTTTCTGACTGTTTCAGAGGTAGCTGCTTCCATAAAGTACATTTTTAATTTTGTAAGAGCTGGCCTGTGTCCCAGCACCATGTTGATTTGTGGGACCACTACTTACAGCACCTAGAGCATAATTAAATATTAAGTCCCTCCTTGATGTATGCAAAGTCTGACTAAGAGGATTAGTAGACACACTGAGGGTGGCTTTCACACATTTTCTGGTAATTGAACACTGCAATATCATTAAACTTATCTTCACTCAATAGAAATCCACATTCATCCTTTACAATATCTGCTGTCCCTTTCTATAGCAAGGAATGGTAAAGGAAAACAGGGATCCCCTAAAAGCATGTAAGGAGGTTGTAGCGAGGTGGGTGTCGGTCTCTTCTACCCAGTAACAAGTGATAGAATGAGAGGAAACAGCCTCAAGTTGCACCAGGTAAGATTTAGATTGGATACTAGGAAAAATTTCTTCACAGAAAGGGTTGTCAAGCATTGGAACAGGCTGCCCAGGGAAATGGTTGAGTCCCCATCCCTGGACGTATTTAAGAGACATGTAGATGTGGTGCTTAGGGACATGGTTCAGTGGTGGACTTGGCAGTGCTAGGTTAATGGTTGGACTTGGTGATCTTAAAGGTCCTTTCCAACCTAAATGATTCTATGATTCTAAGAAATATCAAGCAAGAAAGGGTAAAACAATCTGGAAGTAAGATAATGAACACATTTTTGAAATATTTACAATTTAAAGTTCATTAAAAAAACCCCAAACAACAAAACCACAAACCCAAAACAACAAACCTTTAAATGCATTCCTCTACAAGCTAAAAATAGCATTTGATCCACCCACCCCCTCTTTTTTTTTTTTAATGTGATGAAGGGTTTTACTACTTCACTGGACGAGAAGGGATGACCAAATTAATAAAGGTGTGGTAATGTTAGAGAAATTGATACCTACAGACAAGGTAGACAGACTGACATTGCAGTCTGAGCACACGTTTGAAAGACGTAATTCCTCATGTCTACTTTTTGACTCTGCTTCACCCAGGATTACCCAGCAACCTGATAAAACTTTTAAATTGTGCTTTAACATCCCCTTCTGTAGAATAGGGTTGCTTTTGAAGGTCTTTGCACCTCAAGCGTTAACTTGCACGAGAAACTTGCTCAATTAATGCTTTGCCAAAAGCTCATATACAAATCTCTCTCTTCGCTTTTCAGCAGTCATGTAAGTACTGAATTCTGCAGTGCTCTTGTTTCACTAACGCACCATGAAGGATTGTGAAATGTACACAGTTTTCAATATGGTATTTTATTATGCTATTTTCCCTGCTTGTTAATACACAAAATAAGCAAAATTAGTAATAAAATAAGGTCATCACTTGCTTTTTTTAATATCAATTTGTAGACTAGCATTTGACATCAGCTGACTAGAAGAGAAAAAAAAAAGAAAAAAAATAGTCTAAGCAGTGGATTACTCATTTGTTTTCTTGGACATTTGTGAAGAACTCTGAATTTCAATGATTGGTACCTAACAAACAAACAAATATGACTCTTCTGTCTAAATCACACACTAGTTACCAGGCACAAAATATGAAAAACAAACAAAAAAAATATTGAAAACAAAGGGTTCTCATCTATCACATTTAGCTTGAACTGACATGAAAATTAGAATATTTTTTAAATATGTTCCAACAGGACTCTTCTAATTAGTATGTTTTCCTGCTCAAAACTAGGAGTATTCTAAAAATCCACCACTTCAGGAAACAGAAATTATGGAGAGACCTAAACAGGCTGGAAGATTGGACCAACAAGAATCACACAAGGTTTAGCAGCCATGCTGCACGCAGGACAGCACGGGTGGGGACAGCCAGGCTGGGGAGGAACTCTGCTGAGAGGGCCGTGGGGGTCCTGGTGGGCAGTGAGCTACACGTGAGCCAGCAGCATATGCAGTGCATTCAATTAATTCCTAAAACATCATGAGACAAAAGCAAATGTGAGTTTCATGTTGTAAAGTTATATATATTTTGACAGGCAATTATGGGAGAAAATGAAAGTGATCTTATACATTTCTCAAACACGTGTAAAGAGTCTCACAAGGTTTCTCTCAAATATAGGTTCTTTTTCCGTCTTCTACTGACACGGCTGAAAGCTATTATCTACCTATAGCTTTATTCTTAAAACATGCTCTAGTTGATCTTTAGACTTGAAATGGTTTTGTGCTGGAAAGCGGGTCACAGGCAACACAAATATTGACAAAGGACTGAACTGAAGATGAAGAATCCAATCATAGACAGACACCTGGAGAGCAGTTGAGGAGTTAAGCACTGGTATTATTGTGAATGCAAGAGAAAAGGTAATTTCTAAAGAAAGCAAAAGATAAGCATTTTCTTTTTCTTTTAAGATTTTTATTATGATTATTCCCTTGGATGATCTTAGCACAGTAAGTCAAAGTGAGATATTGCTTTTGTTTTATATGAATATAAAATGTTTCTGTGCATAGATTTTTTGAGGAACTATTAGAAATATTCTATTTTAGTTCCATAAGGAGGAGGCATTTAGAAAGGAGGCATTTAGAAAATGGATGAAAAGTAACTCTGCTTCTGAACAATTCTACATGCAGCAGGTGATACTCATCTGGTTTCAAAATGGCACAAACTTCAAAGACAAGACTACTTCTTCCTGCTAAACCTTTAGTATATTTTCATTGTACTTAGAAATGTAGAACCTCTAAAAATACTTATGTTGATATTAAGCACTTCACCAAAATGAGTCACGAAATAAAGCAGTTAAAATATTAATGAATAACCATCAAGAGCCTTTTTGTATATATGGAATTGTTAATACTCTACTTGACAAACTCGAGCGTTTTCACTCCTGAGAACACTCACTAGATGATCCTTATTGGTCTTAGATCAACTTTTACATATACTTAAAAAATGAAAGTTAGGCATTTTGTCACCCTTTAATTCAGAAGGAAAGTTAATCTGTTTTAGATCTGAAAACTTGAACTAGAAGCATTCTGTCTCTCTTAGTTGGAAACAAATAAATATAGCTAAGAGTAACTTCTTTCAGCAATGATTCTACCTTATTTTTTTCCTGACTTTACACTGAAAAAGAGTTAAAATTATCACCTGGGCAGCTAAAGGTATGACCTGTTTTTAAGCCACTACTGTCTTTCAGTTGTTAGGTGCTACCTCTTAAAAGACAATAGCACACTATGACCTAATGCATTCCCTATCAATTAAGTCTTTCCATCTGAAAAGAAAGAATATACAAAAACTTCAGAGTCAATGCTTGACGTGGAGGAAAGTCATTAGTGTTTAATCAAGTTTGGTATTATGTACTTTTGATCCCAAACAAAAGCTGAGGAGTCCATTAACTTTACATAACTTTGTTTTTCAAAGAATCATAATGTACTAGAAACCTGATTCAAAAGGAAGGTAGGATGTATTGCAACCATATATTGCAAAATAGCATTTAATCATATAATCCATGTATAAAACCAGTCTTATGCTATCATTTATACCAATCAATATTAATACCTTTGTGTCAGGCCAGCAAGCTCTGAGAACAGCTTGCGTCCTGAAGTACACAAGTAGCTTGCTATCCTCATCACCGAGATGGAAGGCTTGCTCCAGAATTTGCAGTACTCTGATGCGAGGCTTCACTGCTAAAGAATCATCACCACAGAAAGGTCTCAACCACTCCAGAAGGTCATCTGAAGAAACTACTTTCTCCCTGTAATTAAACAATACTGTGTTAAACAGTCTTTGGTAATCCTAATGAAAGTACTACATGTATTTTCAAAACTGTTAACATTTACATTCAATACATAACAAATACATAATACTGGAAATGGAAGAGCTCACTTCCGTAAGGCTGCAGAGAAACTAGCCATCGTAAATCAAATGCCTAAAGCTAAGTGGCGTAAGAACTTTTTTTGAACTTCAAATAACCGTGTAATACCATAGACATCCATCTATACACCTACATATTCTCCTACACGCTACCTTGACTGCCAATTGTATCGTAATGGTGCTGGATTTCAGCACTGGAAAATCCAAGCCTTTTTTATGGTGTCTGGTCCTGACTGATGCCTGTACTTCCACCCCATCTGACTTTATGGAAAACCAGCTTGACTGCTTGCTTTTTAAGTATGACATTTTTATACCTGATGTTTATTCATATTGTCCTATATTCTCTTTCTTTCCTTACAAATCCCTTCTTTACACTCCTTCTTTATACAAATTAGCTTCTCCTGATTGTAGCTTTAGCCATTTCTAATTTTTTTTCTGTACCATCTCTAGAAAACTTGATTATTGTATGTTCTAGTATGATAATGAGTCAGAATGCCCATAATCCCTAGAAAGAAAGAGTGAGCTGTTTAAAAAAACCTAAGTTTCAGGGCTTTCCTGACTTGGCTAATGTGAAAAACTCTCAATTACATAATTTGATTCAAAAAAAGTAGTACACTGAATACATTCTAGCTGTGTGAAAGCATTTACAGTACACAGATTACCACGAACTCAACCAACCAGCTAGCAGTTGCAGACAGAATAATCTGTTATGTTCCTTAGAGGCTGTAAACTAGCACGTAACAAATAGGTAAATGCTATTCTGCTATCTTTCAGTAGTATTTTAAACTAAAGCTAATTTTTTTTCCTTAAAAAAAAAAGAAAATCAAGAAAGTGGTCCCAGGTGGAGTGTGATTTATAACTAATGTTCCCTTATTTGCCTTAACAAGACAGATGGGAAAGTAATATCAGACAGAAAACACTAATTTAACCTGTCTTGCAGCTCTGAAATAATAAACATTGACAGCTTACGTTTTCATATTACAAGGATTTCAATTTTACTTAGGCTTTATATTGACTGAATGATGCTGTTAGCTCAGAACTTCAGCTAAATTAGACATGCTTCTGTCGAACAGGTGGCATTCAAACTGTAAATTAAAAGTTTTGGAATTAAGACTACCTGCTGGAATATTTCAAGAGTTTTGTAGAGCTCACACCTGATGTTTATATATGTTTTCCCAAGGGAAAGATTTATATTTTGTAAATTGAATGACTGAGATTTAAGGAGATAAATAAGAACAAGTGTTTAGATTTTGACATCAATTCAGTCTACTTCAGTATCCACTATTTAACTAATTTAATGTCAGCGTAGAAGCCTCCACACAATAGTGTAGTTGGTTTTGTTGGCTATCAGAGAGTATGGAGTTTTGTTATTATTGTCATACGTGAGTTCTTAGTTTGTACATCTGGAAAGAAAAATGTTGGTGTTTGTTTGTTTGGTTTTTTTTCTGTCTTTACTAGAAATGCAGTGGAAAATGTCAGTGAGACATACAGACCATTATGTGACCTGAAACAAGGACAACTCCAGAAGAGAAGGAAAAAAAAAAAATGAACCATTATACAGCATTTGTAAAACTGTTTCTGCACTATACCCTACAAATACTGACAAATTTAGATATCTAAATTCAGATATCTGAAAGTGAGTCATTATTATTTGTAATTTATCTACTAAACTGAAACAAAAGCAGTGAAGTACTCCTGGTAGATATACAGTCTGCAGTAGGCACAGCAGAAAAACCATTTTCTTAAATCACCATAATACACAGTTATCTAACTTTTTGGTTCAGCGACTCGCTTTCTTCCAAATGATCAAGTAAAGGCTTCTGTCAGAACTCAGATTTTGAACCTGATAAATGATAGCCTGTTCCAGAATAAAGTCTTAGAAAATTAAGTGCAAACCCATTATATATATCCATGAAGAAAAATCATCCATATTCAGTATTATACCTTCAATGCTTTCACGAGAACCATCTTTCAAAGTCTTAACCAAAGAATCTATACAGTAAGTTCTTACCCTTTCTCAACACTTGCATGCACTGCAGAAACAATGCCTTCTAGGATTCCAAGTGGATCTTTCACTGATGTAGATGAGCCACCATTTCCACTGTTAAGGGAAGACATAAAATTAGCATAAAAATGGTCCTTAATATCGTATCTAATTCTATCCACCTGTAGGATTTACATGAATTCTTCAATAATATAGCAATTTTCCACTTTCCCTGCTTAACTACTACCTTTATGTCAAAGTAATGCGAGGAGCAACAAGAAAAGAGTGGGAAAAAGAAATACTAAAATACTTACGTGAAACTTGAAGGAAAAAGAATAGTTAAAATTTAGCACAGATTAGGTCAGCAAAATATCCACATGTAATCTCATTACCTTAAAGATCTCATCAATATCGACTAAACAGATTAAAGGTTACACATAAATGTCACCATATTTTCTTTTCAAATATCATCTTGCAGTATCACTATTGGTTTAAACAAACTTGAATGTAACCTGATTCAAAAGAATCCTATCTGCTCATTCAGCAGATTTCTTTTCCCACCCTCTCTGAGATTCATCTTCAGTTGGATCAACCAGGTTGATGCTTACCAGAACCAATAAAATTAAAAAGGAGGGAACATGTGGTCAAGAACAGCATGTGGGAAAGGGGAGGATTAAGCCACCCATCAAATGACATCTGCTATGCATGCGTAGGAATAGAAAAATGTGAATCACACTGCCCATCAGACGTTCCAGTTGCACAATAATGTTCTTCCACAGGTCAAAAGGCAGTAAATATTGGGGGGAGCGGGGGGAAAAAAGCTGGTCGGGAAAAAAGCTCCACTCCTAATGCAATGAAAGTGACATTTTCTACTAAGATTTTTCAGCAAAACAAACCTAAGATGTGACTTAGTGCAGAAAGGGGGAGGGATTTGGCACTGGTACTCCAATAAAGCACACGGTGTCTCTTCACGGAAACCACTGCAGTGGCAATGATGCCTGGATGAACTAGAAAAAACAACAGTTTTGCCTCTCTTAAGAGTTTGTAAATGCTGCATGAAAGAAAGAGAAAGGCAGCTAAATAGTTCCAAAGTTAGTTTACTGAAGATGACTCAAAACCTCAGAGATAAAGTGTATTTTCTCTACAGTTTATCAGCATATCAAAGTTCTTCTGCTACTAAAAATGTCAGCCTCTTCCTGGATGATCTCTTAATAAAAATGAATACATGTCCAGACTACCCTGACTGTTCTAATGCCAAAATACACTGTATAGCTGGTTGTAATGTGTAAAAATAACTGCAATATTTCACAAATTTTTTTGTCAAGAGTTATGAGACCATTTATAATTTTTTTCATTTATTACTTCAGTAAGATAAATATACTGCCTAACAAAATGATTATACTATATGGCATAGCGACCTGAATTTTTACAACCTTTAACGTCTTCCTGCGTTCAGAACTTTCATCCTTTCTATTTTTATCTTAATAGGTGACCAGCACTTCAGTGAACAACACTAGATTTAAAAACATGTGACTCCATTCAGAACAGATGCAAGATGATTTGTTGTATGATGTAATCTCTGTTTACCTTAGTATACGTATTTTATATTGCTATACTGCACTTGTAAGTTTGAAGTAGGAACAGAAAGTTTGTAACACTGGCCTTTTTCTCCAAAAGTACTGTTACATACGAGTATGACAGAAATGCCTTTGTTAATACCAATACTATCATATGGCAGCTAAATAAATTTTAGAAGAGTGAAGTTTACATCTAGGTATTTTCCTGAACATCTTCAGAATATTTGGAAACAATCAAATTATAATTTATGGTATAGAAATATCCACGA
>VYZW01000169.1:5776-17442 GCA_013401315.1 Balaeniceps rex
TGTAATGTTATATATGATAGAGAATCAGAATGTCTTTAGTCATAAACATTTGGGCAGACATAAACATTCTGTACACAAAGGAAAGAAAACAATTCCAGATTAAGGCATCTCAGTGTAGGTGTCTAGAGGAGATTTAGGTGTCTAGGCTTCTGTTACAGTCTATACGTTCAGTGGAGCCTGGAGAGCTGTTTGGTTAACCAGTACTAGATATCTGTTTTAGAATGAGCTGAGGCACTTCTTAGGTATTATTGACTGTATTGTCTAGATATTCCCAGACCGTAAGTGGTTCTGAGATGCTTAGCTCACCTGTGGACACCTGCACTGAATCTCACCCAAACTGACACATTTCTGAAGACATTACACGAACAGGAAGTCTGGTTCTTCCCTGGAAGATAAGGTAATAGTATCAGTACAGTTTTATAGTTAACTCACTAATTTTATTCCTAAATTATTAGCCTGTTGTCTATCTACTCCATCATATATAACATTACATATCTGCACAGATGTGGCCAGTTACCATCCAAAGGAATATAATTTCATTTTATGTGCTTTTAGTTTACACATTTTTTTATACACTGTTTTACATTATTTTCTTATAAATAAGATACGTGTACTTGTATGAACTTTTGTTTTCTTATGAAATTGTGTATGTACTTGACCACTGCACACTGGTGTTGTCAAAGAATATTTTGCACATGAACTTTATATAATTTTGCACTTCAAATTCATTAAAACCTGTTTGAATAGAAATCTCCGAATTAGGACAAACTGTAGACTTGCTGGAAAGGAACAGTGTTAAGCAGTATTAGTATGTGTGCTTAAGAGGTGTGGTTGTGTGGACTGCAGCTTCACGGAGGTGATTCAGCTAGTTTTGGTATTACTTACAATTAAAGTATGATTTAAATGAGGAAACATGCAGCAATGTAAACCCAGGTTAAGTATATCATTACCTGGAGCACTTACAGCTGTCTGTGTCACGTCAAACAGAAAATGGAATCTAAGTAAGCCAAAACTACTGACCTAAAGATGATATCTAAGATAATGAACAGAAATGGACACAGTCTTATTAGATTATAAATTAGCTGAGGGAGGAGAGAGAGAGACCCGTCTTTTAATGATACCATAAACAAATAAGTTCATGACGTGAGTGCTGTGCAGTAATGTTCCAACCCTATGATCAATTTTAGAAGGATCTACTGTTTAGCCTTACACATTATTTTTCATAAAAGCTGAAAAGATATAAATTTTCCATTGGGAGAGAAAATCATATAATGATGACAGAGAGGACAAAGTGAATGAAGCATAATCTTTATTATTTATATACAGCATGCCATCTTAAAATATTAATTAGGTTTCCTATACTTTTCTGAGGTAAAACAGGTTTGGGGGATTTTTTTAAATAGGTGAAGTAACTGAGGAAGAGTCAGTATTTGACCTTTTACTTATGGCTATAAAATGTTTTTGCATTTATATTTCCCTGTTGAGTTCTGTGTTAGGCCTTCTCAAAATCTTTAAGAGTTATGTAATTTATTTCTCCCACCAATTTATTGACTTAGCTATTAACAAAAAAGTCTTTCTCAAGAAGGTATGCTGGTTAGATGTTGCCCTGACGTCAGATTCTAGGAATTCCAGGATTCTAGGTAAGTAAAGTGCTGAGTAAACGTGATTATTTACTATTACCTGCAATGATTTAATTTAATATTACTTGTAAAGAGGGTAGATTCAGACTAGATACAAGGAAGAAATTTTTTTACGATCAGGGTGGTGAAACACTGGAACAGGTTGCCCAGAGGGGTTGTATGTGCCCCATGCCTGGAAACATTCAAGGTCAGGTTGGACAGGGCTCTGGGCAAGCTGATACAGTTGAAGATGTCCCTGCTGATTGCAGGGGTGTTGGACTAGATGATCTCTAAAGGTCCCTTGCAACCCACACCATTCTATGATTCTATGATTTGTTGCAAAATTGTGTTTTATTGACTGATTGATCTTACCTCCTCTAGGTTTTTCTTTAATCTTACATGTTAATTTGACATGTGCAGAAATGCATGTCCTTCTGTCATTGAAATGTATGTGAGATTTTCAATGTAATAAAATAGGCAGTTGTCTTAAAACTGTAATCTCTGGTTAAAACAGTACTTAGCAGGTGCATGTCCAGCTTCTCAGCTCAAGTGACTTCAAATTCATAGTATTCTAATATTGCTCAATGGGATCCATGAAGACTGAGGCTTGATAAAGTCATGAAGAGACATGAATGGCTGTGTGCTATCGTTTTGACCAATCCACAAACTACATTCTCTAATGTGACAGTCAAGTAATGGTATAACTAAACTGGTTCTAAGCGTATGTACTAAACTGGTACAGATTTGAAGCATATCTGTAAATGAAAGACTGCTGCCTATTTCCAATTCATAAACTAGTCTATATGGCTAGTATATACATCTGCAGACGAGTTTTGTCCTTAGTATATCTCTTTGCATTAATGAACTCTTTTTTTTCTAGGACAAGCTTTCTAGTTAATTGATAAATCTTTAGTGTCAGAAGTAAAACATTAATTTATATGTAGGAAAAAAATCCTGACTGTTACATGTATTATGATTTAAACTTCAAATAAGTATTGTTGTTATTCTTCGAACTGACCAAAAATATAGAGACAAAGCTACACAGTGTCTTACGCAGTTAATATAGAAATAGACTTCATATAAACACATCAGGGTATTAAGGAGATGGTTATAGGTAGCGAAGAAACAGAAGAAACTGTTAGTTAACACTGATCTTAGTGGAGAGAATAATGATTTGGGTTGTATCTCACAGTGTGAGGCAGGGCTTGTTCTAGTCAGAACAAGACTAGATTTTCCAGGAGTGCAAATTGAAATTTAATTTATCAAAGGAAAATATTTACTGAAATCAGGTGGATGGGTGCAGGAATAAGGGTTAGGGTTGTTTTTCTTCCTTTGATTACAAAACCTGTGAAACTGTGGCTCTGTCTCCAAAGGCATGCCCAGTCACTTGAACCATTTAAGAGAGCACCATAGCAATCCCTTCAGAACATAGTATAGGAAAAAGTACAGCACTGGAAAGACAAGACAAATGAGTGGGGTTTTTACCTCTTACAGCCCTGAAAGCAAACTATAAATTAAAAATAAACCTACAAAATCACTAGCACAGTGTGGTGACGAAATATGATCTTCCAGTTAACCAGCCTGTTTTGTCCCTTGTCCTTGATAATTTGCCAGAACTCCCTACCTGCTCCATAACCAAATGCACTTAACCATAATAGCATTAATGTTCATTTTACCTGCACAGGGTAAACAAGGTTCATTAATGAAGGTGGGGTTTTAGCATATGTAACCTGGAACCTAACCTAACTTTAACATTAATGCTAGCCTGACGAGTCCTATTGTCCATAGGGTAATCATGAGCCATTCATCCACAGTCTTCTTCCTACCTTCTGTTTTTGCGTAGACCAGTAATAAATATTTTTTTTCTGAAAAATTGTCTTTAACCTCCACTTAAATTATTTCCAGCCAGCCACCATGCCCCCTGAAATAAAAATATTCCATATACCCCCTCCGTTACATGAATCCTCACCCTACCCTGTACAGCTCAAACATTCTAGCAGTAAATCAAACTCTTAGTTACCCAGATTGCCTAACACGGCCTGCAATCAGAAAATACATTAACCTGTAGTCCTTGGTTTATCACATATCAATATTTTCTACCTCAGATGCCATTCATCTCTACTAACCACAAAATATAAGATCTAGTAACAAATTTATCTTTGTGCTGTCTGAAATCCTGTCCCAAAAAGGAACCTGCAAGAATGACTGTGATGCATTAAAGAATACCAAACATATGTTTTCCTAAACCATTTTAAATTAGATCACTTTATGCACAGATATTTTAATTATAATATACTTTTCATTTCTATAACTAACTAGTCATATAATATTTTTCCACAGGTGCCTTGACTCATTTAGTGCAAAAGATAAACCTGTTCTGGAGATTAATAGGTTTTCATAGTAAAAGGGACTGTTGTCTATCAGTTTGCTAACTCATTCATTACAAAAGTTAAAAACTGAAGGAAAGGAAGCAGGAACTGATTTCAGAAAAATAAAATTAGGAGCATCCGATTAACAGCTCTAATCTGAGCAATCCTGGAAAGCTGCATTCTATTTCTTTGGTTGGCACGGATCACTGAAATGGAATCTTTCCTTGGTGTTTTTCCCCAGAATCGCATTCCTCATTTCTGCAGTAGAGCATTTGGAGGTCTGATTTGCTGTGGTGACAAGCTGTTGGTGCCACAGATGAAAAACACTGTGCTCTGAACATTTTGTATGCTGTAAATTGTTAAGTACACATGCAGAGAAAGTCTAAACATCTCTACATAAACACTTGTTGACTAAAATCTCTCTGTGCATCAAATTCTTTTTCAGGAAAAAAATACAGTTTTCCTCTATTGGTTCACATGAATAATAAATGCATAAGGTAAAAGAAATATTGAGGAACTATAGGGTTCTATACAGGAAACTGTAGCCCCATAGAAACTTGATAAGGAAGTTAAGAGGGCTGTAATGGGTAAAGGGTTGAACAGTGTGCAGTAAATGAGACATAAGGATTTATACCAAAAATTGGTGATAAACAAAAATTTAAATGGCTTTGAATCAGGTAAAGGTTGTGTATACTGTGCATAGAGGAAATCTTAGGCACTTTGAATCAGAAGTTGTGTTGTACTGTTTGTATACAAGGGAAGCAGTATAAAATGTTATAGTCAATCTTAATTATTGCACTTTCCAATTCTGGGGTGCCTGAAATATTGTATTCTTTATCACATAGACTTGCTTATGCTGTAATCTATAGCTGTCAATTCCCTGTTTGTAATTCCTGTTACAAATACAAGAACCTAAGCCTACATCAAAGTCTTAATTCAGAAAGAAAGAAAAAAACCCACCTTTTTCGGAAAATGGAGCCCACTGATTTGCAATCAAAGCTATTAAGTATAAACATGTCAGTACTTATGTTAAATGGCACATGTAAGTGACACCTGGGAAGTACAGTATATAGTCCCTAGGTATCTATGCTACACTTTTGTCTAAAGATCAAACTATTTTTTTTCAGTACTCAAAGTCCTTCTGTCGTGGTTTAGCCCCAGTCGGCAACTGAGCGCCACACAGCTGCTCACTCACCCTCCCCCTCCCTGGTGGGATGGGGGAGAGAATAGGAAGGGCAAAAGAAAACTCGTGGGTTGAGATAAAAACAGTTTAATAATTGAAATAAAATAAGAATAATAATGATAGTAATAAAATTGCAATGAAAAAAGAACGAGAGAGAGAAAAACAAAACCCAGGGGGGAAAAATAAAAAGTGATGCCACCGCTCACCACCCGCCATCCGACGCCCAGCCAGTCCCCGAGCAGCGATCGCTGCCCCCCCAGCCAACTCCCCCCAGTTTCTATACTGAGCATGACATCATATGGTATGGAATATCCCTTTGGTCAGTTTGGATCAACTATCTTGGGCTGTGCCCCCTCCTAGTTTCTTGTGCACCTGGCAGAGCATGGGAAGCTGAAAAAGAAAGTCCTTGACTAGTGTAAGCACTACTTGGCAACAACTAAAACACCAGTGTGTTATCAGCATTCTTCTTACACTAAATCCAAAACACAGCACTATGCTAGCTACTAGGAAGAAAAATTAACTCTCTCCCAGCTGAAACCAGGACACCTTCTGAATGCTTCTGTTCACATTTGTGTGATACATTTAAATAGTATATAGTAAGCAGTAAGGAACTGTTTTTTCCAAGTCCAAAAATCTGTGACAATATCTAAACTGCCAGTGCTAGAGCTGT
Source organism: Balaeniceps rex (assembly GCA_013401315.1). Taxonomy (NCBI): domain Eukaryota; kingdom Metazoa; phylum Chordata; class Aves; order Pelecaniformes; family Balaenicipitidae; genus Balaeniceps; species Balaeniceps rex. Next base: position 11,618 of record VYZW01000169.1, read on the forward strand.
TGACCTTCATTTTGAGTCTGCTTTCCCTCAGTTATTGTAGAAACAACAGATACATATTTTAATAGAATTTATTCATTTCAGCTTTTAATGGATACCAGATTTGTCACCTCTCAAGAACAGGAACCCCTGGTAGCTCTCGAATTAGAATGTCATAGAATAAATGTCATGTACGACTAAGACATGATTGCAGTATGTTTGGATCATTTTGCTTTCTATCATCAGCACACAAGAGGGACACATTATTCAGACACTGGTATGATAAATCTCACAACAGAATGAAAATTAAAGGGTTTATCCCTTATATGCAATCTCCTGTATCAGTAGGAATAATTTTGAACTTCAGGAAAGAAGAAAAAATATTTAAGATGATAAGGATGAGAAAAACAAGTAACATCTGACTCAAGCAGTGGCAAACAGTCTATTTTATTTTAAGGTTTTGATGAATGATTTTTATTAAGAGCAGGCATAGTTCGTGGGAAGGTTTTAAACAGTTGAAGTGTTCCAGGGGAAATACAATGGTATCCATTTGTCTGCAAAGTAGAAGCTATAAAGAGTATCTGGATTACTATTGTTTTTTATGAGGAAAACATAAAACACAATTAAATTGTTTGCAGATTGACATTTCCAGGAATTAAATAATGCAAATTTGGATCAACGGTAGCTCAAGTCTATTGAGATGTGTAAGGTTAGTTCTTGCCATGTCTCTGGTTTATGCATTGTAACACACCTGCAGCTGCAGAGACCTTCAAATTTGTCACTACGTTTTTCCCTTGTCACAGCAAGAAAGAGAAAACCGGGATTCTCCTGCACTCAAAACAAAAGCTTTTAAACTTGGGATAAATCAGATGTTCCACTGGCTCTTGATAATATGGAACTATGGAACAATTGAAAAGCAATGATTCCATTTAGAAAAGGTCAGCTAGATACCTATGTCCTAACCAGTACATTACAATATTTCTAAGGAGCATCACTAAGCAGAACTAAGAATCTTTGATTCTCATTCTGAAGGTTGTCAGGTGATATATATTTACCCTTTTACAATGCTGGCCAAATCCCTCTACGAGTTGGCATAAGTATGTATTTTTTTATCTTAAGGTTAGTAGAGTCTCTTAAATGTGGGAGAAAATAAGGGAGAAAAAGGTCTTATGTCTCAGAAAAAGAATATTTTTTTTTCCCCTTGCATTTCCTGCTTCTGTAACTTTTTCCTAAATATAAGGCTGCCTTGTAGGAGGACCTAGCCACAGCTCAGAATTAATCAGCCTATGCAGAGAGCAGGAGCTGAAGTACTCTGAAATGCATAGCGGGATGTCATTTATATTTATATTGCGGCAATTTTCATTATTCTTGTTCATCTTCTTAAACTCCACTAATTCATAAAAATATGTGTATTCATTCCATAAGCAGCCTAAAAGGTAGGCCCTAGACAGTCTTCACGAACTTTTAAAGAGCAGCTGCATAAGGGATATATGAAGGCCAGTTAGATGGTATACAGTAACTGTTGTTCCATAGACTCTCTCCAGATTAAGAAGCAGGTGCACACTTTAATCTGTTCCTGGTCTCCGCAGTGTTGATCCCGGTGATGGGTATGAAGACTTTGTGACTCTCTTCTAGCTTGCAATCTGGTTTTTCTTCATGTAGAAATACATGACTCAAGGGGAGGGTGATGAGAGGAGTTAAGTGCATATTTGGATACATAGTCAGGTCTCATCACAACATGGGTTCGTGATGCAATTGGGTTATATGTTAATGCTGGGAAATCCAGAAGCGCTCCAGGTACACAATTTTGAAAAGGACAAGGACCACTTGAACAATATTGGTGCACTTTCTGAGAAGGCAAAGCCAGGCTCTGTGAGGTCTGTGACCTACCTACCTTTCTTCCTTTCTTTTTGTCTTTCTTTCTCTTTCTTTTTTTCTCTGTCTTTCTTTCTTTCTGTCTTTCCTTCTTTCTATCAGAACTGTTGAGATCTCTTTTTTTCATCCCAAGTCTGTGTTTCCATCTGAAGAGAAATGTTTGAATTAATTCAGCAGAGAGCTGGACATTATTTAATATTATGCACAACCAGTGAACTAGGGCACAGGTGAAAAGCAAAGTAAACCATTACAGAGAAATTAATTGAAGACTTTACAGGATAATGTTTCTGCAGCATCCTGCTCTGGGACATGCAGGAATGAATCTTTGTTTTCATTCATAAACCCATTTTATTTTCACAATTACAAGAGTTTTCCTTAGCTAAATTGAAGCAAATCGTAATAAATCTTTGGAAGTTTATCCATGACTAATAAAGTCTCAGTTAATAAGAGTGGTTCACGAGTGGACAATTTAAGTTACCACTCCAAACTTCTTCACTCTATCAAACTCTATCCTTTCCTCAAATCCTAGATCAGCTAATACATGTTCTTTATCCCCATTTTTAATTCTCTGTGTCTTGTCTCTGCCTCTAGTTATCTCCACTTTACCATAGTTGATGATATTCTCTGGCTTCCAGTATCAGCAAGCATTTACGGTTCAAGAATATATAATGAGAAGTGCCGAGGAACCTTAATAGTACACTATGCTATTGGTTTATAATACAATTTAAGGTTGCCCAGTCTTCTACACTCTGAATTATGTATCATGTTTAAGTCTGAAATTTAGTTCTCATGCTATCCCTATTATTACTCAGGTTGTATAGACCAATAGAGAAGCTGTGTCTGGCCTGTTCATAAGCTGAAGCCAACAGAAGAACCGTGCTATAATTCCTCTGGTATAGTATTTTCTGCCTTTGGTTTGCTTGCAGCACATCACAACACTTTTTAAAATCTCTCTTGACTCCCACACATTTTATGGTCTTTTTCTTGCCACACTTTCAGAATTTTTGATTTTGTCTCACTTACACAGATCCTTTGTTCTTCCAGTCCCTTTGCTTTTACATTGCATTTCTCATTCCCAGCTTTATTTTGTATGCAGCGGTTGTTTTTTTTTTCTTAACACCTGCTTTGAACTATTTCTGTGCTCAGTGTTGATGAGAATTTGCCAGTTCAGTTAAAACCATGAGGAGACACAACTCAGCCCTCTCTGAAATTCTACTCTATATTCTTCAAACTGAGTACTGAAAAAGGAACCAAAAAAATTCCCTGAAACCCACAACCTCCTCCAAACATGGTCCAATTATTAAAGTCAGGCCTTAGTTATTCCTATATTGAGCATCTAGGTAAAGTTTGGAGATAAAGTTCATATTAAAAGATTTTTTTTTTAAAATGGATGGTAATATTTAAATAAAACCTTTGTAATTGGGATTACTGCTGAACTTGTGTTAGAAAGCCAGACTCAGCAACACTCTTGATCTGTGGGCATTATACTTTTCACTTACCAAAAAAAGCCAGGGATCTTTGTATATGCTTTGACTTTGAGATAGAAGTGAGTTGAGGCTCATACCCTTACAGGTTCACTGAAATCATTGTATCTGGTCAAGAACTGAGATGCTATCTTCAAAAGTAATGAAGCTTGTTTCTGATTTTGTATAAGCATGAAAAAGTGTGTGCTCTTAAAAGAACTCTCCGACAACAAAAATAAACTTTCTGCCTCTCTTTGGGATTTGTACAAGAACAAGAAATATTAGGGTGATAGAGCTAGTATGCATTAAATACGATGTGAATGTGCTTAGAAAAAGTTTTTCTTTCTTTGGAATTGCTGCTAAGATGATGGCCAGGTACAAATGTCCATGCTGACTTTCACATTGACTTGGAACAAAAAGAAAGAGAAAAAAACCATCTGCTTGCATATTTGTTCTGTTCTAGCCTAGTCTAGTTCAAATGGCTTCTAGCCTTCTAGCCTTTTCAACGGTGCTAACAGTCTTATCCTTTATAAAGCCACCTTAAATCATGCTTTATTTGAGCTGAAGAAAAACAGAACCATCTGAATGGCCAAATGGGAAAATTGTTGAACAGTTTATTTTCAAAGTGGTTATATTATTAGCAGTAGTGGTAGTATTAGACAGCGTGATCAATTAATGCCACTTGTCAAAATATACCTACAGACTGTGGAAATGTGTAAACCACCAAGAGGCCAGAGTCAAAACAGCCTGTTCAAATGAAATGACCTAAATTAAACTTGTTGCATTCCAGGAAGACACAGAGCTCTTGATATGTAGCTCCAATTAGAGAGCTCTGAATGACATTGTTTCATGTCAAGTCATTCAAGCCTACTTTGCTTCTTAACACCAAAAAAGTACATTTATTTTAGTATGGTAGTATTTGGCAAGTGTGAAAGATGTTTGCACCTAGCTTAAGGATCAACAGTGCTTGTGTTTTGTGTGTATATTTACAAAGTCTATGCTGTATGTGTGCATTTCCCTCCTGACAAAAAGAAGAGACTGCTATATTTAAAGAGGTTTGTGCTGTGTGCATTTGAGGCTACAACAGCAAATTCACTTTCAAGCTTTAGGTTATTTACACTTTCTGAAAGTAGAATATATTAGAATTTTGAAATTGGATTTTATTTTTTTTTAATTTAAAACTCAAATTCCAACTAAACCCAATATTTTAAAATATCTATTTAAAAACATTAGAAATCTTTAATGTTGCAGTTATGAATGCTTAAAAGTACCAATAAAAAGATGAAAAATTCACACACTTTCATAAACCAATTGAAAGAAAATATATATAACATCAGAAATATCATCCCATTTTCTAGTAGAAAGCTGAAAAATATCAAAAAAGTTTTGATATACTTATCTATGAGGTGACAAGTGAATTACAAAAAGAGATATTTTTTTTTTTTGCTTTCCCTGTCTAAAACAAAGTTTATGATTGGCAGTGACTGAGAACATTTCTCTGTGTGTTTTCTGTTTTTTAGTTCATACCTTGTGTGGAAAGAGATTAGGACTGAAAACAGGTTTTTATCTTCCCATATAATAGCTTTGGATAGGGAGACCACATAAACATTTAACCTATGCGCTTTCATCATATTCTCTAAGCAAATGCTCACAATTCCGCATTACATCTTGAAATAATTTTTAATAAACATTTATCTATATATTGCTGCTTTGCCATATTTAGTTATCACCAATGGTATTATTTTGTTGGTAGTGGTCATTTTAAGTTCTCTCCTTTTTTAAACCTTGGTTTTGCCTTTTCTATTTCTAACTCCCTCCCACCTTCCTTCCCCCCCTCCCTATCATCCCCCCATCTCCTTGCTGCAATCGATAATGAATGTGTACTCCCATCTGTTCACAAAGAACAGAGGCCAGACCAGATGTGACCTGTGATTTACCAAATGGGATGCAAACACAAGGAATGCTGTCTGCCATCTGTTGATGCAGAAACCAGTAGAGCTGGACTAGCATTTCAGCAGAGCTCTCCCACTGGGAAACTGCAAAAGAAACTCATCTGTTTCATTTTTTTCTCCTGTTCTGACCTGACAGTTCCTCTGCACGAAGAGTGTCTTGCAATGAAGCTGTAAGAGTTTACATCTAAATGGCTGTGCTCTAGGGAAAATAAAAGAAGGCTTTTTACAGCTTATACTTTATATTTCTGCCAGAAACAACAGTACAGAGATGATACTTCTCTCTACAGCAAACTGATACATGAAGCTGCTCTCTTAAATGGATAGGACAAACAAAGCCTCTGGTTTTCCTCCTCTCCCCTTCTTTTCAGTGCACATGAAAAGGTCCTGAGAGTACTAAAGGAAATGAAGCAGGTGTTGCTTAGTCTCCACCTCATTCTACTTCCAAATTACCCCACCAAGGAACATCTGGTTTCTATTCTAAAAGAGGAAAGGCATAACATAGAGAGAGATCCTTGTGTGTGATCTAAGAGGATCTTTGGTATATTCTTACGCACTGATG
>VYZW01000171.1:2517-13854 GCA_013401315.1 Balaeniceps rex
CCGGTTACATTGGTTATACTGCTTTTCTGCTTGTATCACAACGCTCAGTGGAGTGCCGAAATCATCTGGCTGTGGTACACAGTACAGTCAGCAAGTGCCCTTTGTGCTGGGCAGTCAAAATGGTGGGTGCGCAACACGGTGAAGGAATTGACTTTGATCTTGGTTTTCTATTTTACCTCCTCCTCAAAATTGACTCTATGCATTTTTTTGTTATTCTTTGTCTTCTTGGAGACGTGGCGCTTGATGATCCCTAGAAGAATGGGTTCAGGGAGGAGATAGAGGGACCTCTGTCTCCTGGTGCTGAGAAATTGGAGTGGTTTTAGCAATGCTTGTGATCAATAAAAGCCTGACTCTAGTACAGCAGAATAAGGTGGGTGCTAGATAAATCCTTAGAGAAATTATTTTGGAAAGCAGTGGAAAGAGGGAAAGGCTTAAAGTGCTTATTATTAGCATTCTGCTTTACTGTCATAAAGACAAGGCACCTGTAAAATGGAAATTCTTGGTTTAGTCCTTCTGATACAGTTAATAAGCATTGGGGAAAAATAAGTAGAAAATAACTACAGGCCCAGGGACTGATATCTAACTAGGATACTTCAGTCTTTGTTGAAATTCAGACTCTTGGGAAATGCTGTCCTTGGTTTTAGCTAGCTAGTGCTAGCCTTCAGGCTGTCCTAAGTTTCTCCATGAATATTCCTTAGACACTGCAGACATGAAAATACTGTAGGCCTGTTTTGTGTTTCCTGAGGCCTACTGGTTATCTTGCTAGTCGCTGCTCTGCTCTGCAACACCAACATGGGAAGGGCTATTGTCAGATGTATAAAAGCTCTGCTGGGAACAGGGTTCAGCCTGCTTTGTTACACAAGTGTTGGCAGGATGAAATGGGAAAGTGTGTGAGGGACTTCCACTGTTGTTTTTGGAGCCGTTTTGTGTTGCTTCTTTTACAGAAGTACAACGAAAAGGCACTGGATCCTCTGCAGACTGATATCAGCTATTTAATTGCAAATGGGATGTGCATTCCCTGTCTTCTTATTCTTTGACATAGAATGTATCATAATAAAATAGAGAGTATTTAATTTAATGAAGTCTTTGATTATTGTGTCTCTGTAGCTTGGAGAGGTCAGAGCAATGATGAATGGTTTCAAAAAGTAGTTTTAGGGTAGGATTTCATAGCTGCCATGGGATTTGGGCATAAATGGCTTGCGTAAAGGAGCCAGGGGATGCAGGGGTACCCTGTATGGGAAGAGACTATGAACTGCAACACTATGGCAGCACCTTACTGAGGAAATTCAGGAGGAAGAAGTTTGGAGAGAAGAATATTTGGAGCAAAATACTTTCCTGGTGTAAGTTACCTTAGCTGCACTAGTTACAGAGAAGCTAGGAAGGCTTGTGCGATTTGAGGATGTGCATTTGTATCACAAGAGAATTTCTTCTCCTGGGCTTTCTGACTGTGAAACATTAGAGCTTTAATGCACCTTGATTCTCCAGCCTCCTTTAAGTTTTAAATGTCTGTCTTTTGGGTATGGTCTTAATAGACTAGGGCTTTAGGACCAGTTTCTCTGAGAAGCAGTACTGTTCAAGAAGGGCTCTTGACACCATTCTGACTTAATGCTAGACACATCTGCCACTACTTGGACAAAATTGACATTGTCTAGAGAGCAAAGCAATCACCTAGTGTAGCATTACAGAGCATTTACACTTGAGCCATGTTACCAGGCAGTAAATCTTGACCTTTAGGAGTTCAGAGATTAGATTTCTTTGCTACAAGCGCTCAAGATATTGTTAGGCATTTGTTGCTATTCAAAGCAGATTTCAGGGGTTACCTATGGGTTTAAATCATAGCATCAATCATTCTTGGAAGGTTCTTTTAAAGCTGAGATAGCTTCAAATAAAAACTAGGATTACTTTTACATTTATTGTTAGTAGTTGGCAAGAAGCAAAAGCAGGGGGAGGAAGGGGTTGTGGAGACGTAAGACATTGCTGTAAGTTTCAGTGTTTATTTCTATGCAAAGTTATTTCACAGCATTTGGAGGGAAATGGCTTCTTTTCAATGCTGTGAACTGATGCATTTATTCTGATGGGATAATAAATTAAAAGTCAAATTCAAAATAGGACTGAAGACAGGAAGAGTTTAAAAGAAACATTTTTAAAATAGCAACCCCTCAAATTATCAGTGACTTACAAACAGACACAGTGTTAATCTTTTTTTTAATACCAAGAAATGCTTGGAAGATCATGGTTTATAATTGTGTGCAAACCTCCCAGCAGGCGAGGTCAGGAAGATGCCAAACCAGGCCAATGAGCCTCCACTACTGTCGGGAACCTTTCCCTCCCATTAGAGAAAAGCACTGATGATCAAATTTGGGTAGGTGCACGTAGCATCTAACTAGGAATCTCATCTCCTTTTTCAGTGAGACAGAAGGATCAAAACTTGTAAGACATTTTCTCCTTCCTTTTTCCCCTTTGCCCAAACCATTGGAGTGGGTCTCAAATCCATATATCAAATCATAATTTGATAATATAATAATAATAATTTGAGATCATAGTATCTCAAATCCATAAGCTTTTTATTCCAAGCTTATTTTTCCAAAATAGAGTCACAGCCATGAAAGAAGTCCAGGATTTCATCCAAAGTTTTAAAAAAATATTACATTTGTGAAATTTAACTGAAAAACCCAGATACAAAATGGAAGACTAATGACTGAAAAGTGATACAATAAGATCCTGTTGTAATTTTTAGCAAAAGCATGTTCTGCATGGTGCTGGAGTTAAAATGTGGTGGTAATCCTGGAACACATTCGGAAGAAAATCAGCCAGAGGAGTAAGGGATTTTTGCCCTTTGCCCACGCCAATGTTTCAGTGCTGGAACACACTCTAACCCTCTGGGCATTGTATTAGAGAAGGATTGGAGAGCACTTGCAGAGTACAGACAGGGAAAGTTTTATTGAGGAAAGGAAGCACGATTAAAGTGATTAACTACCATGAAACAGTTCATTACAGAGTCCTTTAAAGTCCAAGTCTCCCAGCCTGCAGGGTTTCACTTTCTTGCTTTTTTTAATCCTGTAAAGTAAAATAATAGTGATTTTTCTCTGAAGAAAGGAAGGGAAAGCCTGACAAGTGGGAGGAGCTCAAGAAGGGGGCAGAACCTTTTGCTTTATTGCTCTTTGAAATCTGTAATTGATATTATAAAACTTCCTGATGAAATACACTCTTCCAGGGCTTCAGAGGCCAGAACCTCCAAAGTTACTTTGCTAACATTTCTTCCTAGGGAAGCTTCATAATTGTCAAGTATAAGAATGTGCTAGAACTGGCTGGGCAACCTTCAGCTGAGCAGTTCTGCTCCTCTGTGCAGATGATAAGCACAGTCCTGACAAGTCCTGGGTCTTATTACCAATTCTGAGATAACGAGGCATTAAAAACAGCAGACGGAAGCTTAACTGGCTTTCTAGAGTTGTCTAGGTTTCTTCAGACACTTTAAATATCTTACAACGTGTTAGAGTTTGGCCTTTCACAGTTGGTCCTGCAGCCTTTGGAATTCTGGCCAGTGGGAAACAGATCTGGGCCTTGGGAGGTAATAAAAAAGCTCTCGGTGAGTTTCACAGGAGCATAAAGGGATCTTTGGTGATGATGGCTAAGGTAGCTTAAGGCAACTGAGCTATTACCAGTTTATCTCTACTTCTGTTTGTCACATTGGTGAAGATGTCTTGTCTAGATCTGAACTCCCCCAGTCTGTCTTCTGTACAACTCTTTTGACCCTGGTTCTGCATCAATCTTTATCACGCTGTTGTGTGATTCCACTGCTCTAAGCATCTAAGTATGTCACAGTCTATTGTAACCGAAACGGTCAGTTTTAGTTTGTTGTGCAACATAGAAATGGGGAATTGTTATAATAAATAAATATAAGTACATAACTTATATAAAGATGCTGCTATAGAAATCTATTGTAGAGCCCTGCCTTATCTTCATAGGAGCTTATACAATACACCTTTGTCTTATAAGCAGGATGTGATTGTTAGAAAGCAGAAGCGTAACTGATATATGGTTAACCTGGTCAAGAAACCATGAAGAACTACTTAGATCTGCCAAAAGGGGAAGAAGCTGGGCGAAGGGTAATTCCGGCAGGGGGAGATTGTGACCACTGACTTAATTCGGCACCAAGAGGACTACCCGCCCGCCCCGCTCCCCCCACCCCGCCCCGAGCATGCGCAGTAAATTAAATTCACACTGTGGCTTTAAATTGAAGCAAGGGGAATATACACCAATGAGGGACTATTGAATAATGAGAAGAAATTTAGAAAATAAATATGTATAATTAAACTGTATAACTACTGTACTTGTTAGGCTGGACGGTATGCACACTTGGTGGAATGATCCCCCATGCATCCAGTGCTGCAATAAAGAATGCCTACTTCTTAATACTACATTGGCGTTAAGAAGTTTATTCCCGATTTCGGTGACACTATAGCATGTTTTGCAATAAAGCAGTTAGGGCAGTGCCATTTCCATTTTTATGTATGAGAAATTGTGTTTTGTTTTCTGTGATTGGGTCCTCTAAGGTACTGGGACTTAGGCACCTAAACGTTTTTTGAGTGTCCAGCTTAAAATGGGACTTACAAAGGATTTCTGATACAGAGAAGAAAAGAAAAACAAAACAACAACAACAAAAACCCCAAAATAAAAAAACAAAGCCAGGTTCCTCAAGTCTTCAGCTAGCAGCCTAGATTGCCTTTGCATCCTAAGTGAAATCAGATGGATTTCAGTATGTAAAGTGCTATTTTAAGTAAAAGTACCAAAGGGCTTTGGTACAAAGCCTTGTGAAACGTTCACACACTTTGTTGTACTTCCACATTCTGAAATGTTTGCTGCTTGTTCAAACAGTATACTTAATATAGGAAATGTTCTTCTGATGAAAATAAAAGAATATACAGGAAAACATAATCTAGTTGTGACCGACTATGCTAAACATCTCTGGAAGTTTTTGTTTTGACTTGTTTCTATCCCACTTCCTCCCCCAAGAAGACACACCGTTGTTCTTGCTAGCAAATGCATGGTGTGCAGTGGTTGCTATGGTAATTATTTCTTGTAATGAGTTAGTGTTATAAATGGCTAGGATTTAATGAAGAGTTCCCTCAGGAATATCTTGATCAGTTCAGATTGCCTTCTTTGGGCTATGCATCCCTGTGAGACACACCAGGGTGCTAGGCATTCATACATTGCAGCAGAACCAGGATAGCTGTGGTGTTTCATCACTCCTGAAATCTCCCACGCTTTTTGCAAGCTAATTCTGTAGAAAACACAAGTAAACGAGGCAGAACTTACTAATGAATCGGGCTGGGAATCTGCATCGTTCTGCTTCCCTGTACTGAGGGGGGTACTCAGTGTGGCTATGTGCAAAGTACAGTACAGATTTGGAGTGGCAATAAGATTTTCAAGTTTACAAAAGCTGAAAGAATACTGGGTTCTGTTTAAAATAGAATGATTCCCTCATGTATACGAGTGCTTTGTACCGTTCTAAAGGGTCCATACAGCCTGCAAAAGCACGTGATGTCTTAATGTGGGTAATTTGCAAACCTCAAATCAGATTTAAAATGTGTGCTTTTATCAAAATTTTGTATTTTAGATCCTTATGGAAACTCATTAGAATATGTTATTAAAGCAGGTGCCTTTCACAATTTGAATCTTTAAAAATTATTAATTTTACTTTGAGATTGTGAAGAAATAGTTAACTTGGTTCAGCAGTCAGTAATGTACTCCTTTCTGAAAGTCCAGAGACTTAAATGAAGGCTGCCAAACAGTAATAAGGCTGCTACCAAACATGTTAGGAACCAGTGTGCAAGTGATTGTGATGATTAGCTCCTGTCAAATATATAAATAAAGGTTACAGGATTGGTCCTTTCATGAGGCCACATATGGGTTCTCCTGCAGTTTTGCAATACAGAAAATGGCTTAGTCTGTTTAGCAGAGGAGATTCAATCTGGTGTTTATTTTTGGAAAATAGTGGATGTGAGAACTGGGGGGGGGGGAAATAATATGGCATTTAATTTGTCAAACAGAGATGGCTCTACTTGTATTTTCCTCAGGGCAGTCTCTCTAAAGGTACTTTGTAAGCCAAGATCAGTCCATATCAAAACAAAAGATCCAAACAGCTGCTTCTCTCTGGAGGACACACTAATTATTAGGGGGGTGATCTGGATTGAATCAAAATCTCACTAGCTGCTGATTTTTGTGGTTGGGATTTTTTTCTGATCAGGACTTGAGACCAAACGTACAAGCTGCAGGAGAAGTGATATGTTATGAGGTGGTATGAAGCAATGACTAACTTCAGCACAGGTTACAAAACCGCACTCCAAACTTTTAGAGCAACCACATTGTAGGGGGGAAAAAAAAAGTGGTAGTGTGTGTGTGTGTGATGTTCAATGTGTTGTATGTTAATTTACTTGAAATAAAAGTATCTGGGTCATACTTAATATATTTTTGGTTATTCCACATGCCAAATTTAATGCTTGAGCTGGTTAATTAGGAAAAGGTTTTTTCCTAGACTTAAAAACCTTTTCAGAAGTGATTTATTTTATAGCGAGATTGTTTTAAAATTGACTTTGTCTGAACAGAGACATTTACATCTCAAGTATTTCAAAGAGACTCCATCAGAATCGCTCAAATTCTTCGTCTATCTCTCATTCAGCTAATCTGTGCTGTTCCCCTTTTACCAGATGTACCAAGGGTTCTTTTGTCGAGAGCATTGTTTTTCAGACTGTGCTAATGCATCTTTAATCATTCTTCTTCCTCTTATGCATTTGCTGTATAGTTCTAGGTGGAATTGCCTCTTCAGATTTTTTCTGTCTTTCAGTGGCACATTCAGACTCAAATTGTTGTGCTCAGTAGTGCCATTGTCACATTATAACAAGGAAGATACTTCATCATGTGTCGTAAAATGAGTTGAAATCTTCAGTAAGGAGCTGAGGGATCATGTCAGAGAAAAACATTCATTTTTATGCACCAAGCCATTACACTGGAAAAGGACATATTAAAGCTGTCAAAGTATTTTCAATCTGTAATACCAGTGTATCATGTTAACAAGTTGCAGTGAATGAGGTTTTCAGTATTGTGGCTTACAAAGGTGCAAGACGTAAATGTTTTTAAATGGGCAGTTTGCTTCTGGAATATGAGCTTGGCAGTTACTAACAGCAAACTTTGGTTTCAAAATATTAGTAAATTAGATACTATTATTTGTCTAGTCTAATTAATACAGTCAAGTCAGGCACTGCCTCTTTTACTGTTGCTGCTATGTAATTATGATCTCAGATCTGTCTACATGTTCAAGTAATTCCATAAAAGGCGGCAAAGTAATATAGATTATCTCATTGTTAATCAGCAGCTCAATATTTTTTGTTTACATACTGGTCACAAAAAGGGATTTAATTGAAAAATGGCAAGGGAAACAAATAGATACATCCAGGGACAGAAAGACTGTATTGATATATGAAAAGAAAAAAGTACCTGAGTTCAGCAAGCTGAAAGTTGAATTACGAAAGTGTGACAGTTTGAGTAAAAAAAGCCCCATTAAACTTGTGAAAATATCTGCTTAAATCATCTTACTATGCTTGTTAGTGCAAACAGTTTTGAAATATTAACACCATCGCAACATATCTCTGTGTCTCTGTAAGAACTAGTGTAAGCAGGAAAGTAGAATATCTGTTGTTTAAACCATTTCTGTGGTATCAGGAGTGTATGGTTATGATTTTGCTGTATGAGCAAAGAGAGTATGGTGTTTGCTTACAGTCCTCATGTTCCAATGCCCTGTGGCTGTCAGTGGTTTACAGTTGCCTGTAACTGTGGGTTACTGGGATCAACTTCCAAAATAAAGGCCTGTTTAAGACGAGTGTCATTATCTTTTTGGAGTGTTAAGCTTTCAAGATTTTGAGAACCTTTTATGAGCCAAAAAAATGGGTCAAACCCCTCATTTTTACTCATTTGAAAATTCACCTAATTCCAAGAATGCCTTTTGACATCTTAGGAGAACAAGCCTGGTTAGACACACCTAGCCTTTAGAATAGTGGTGCATTTTGAAAGGAAGCTGAAACCTTTGCTTTCACCTATTTTGTACTCCTAGGTTCTTGTTTTGTGGGGAGAAAACTTTATTAGTTTCATAAATCTCTTAAAGACTCCTTTTAATTTTGAGGGATAAAAGCCACTGCTTAGCTATGGAATAGCATGTAGCATAGTTCATGCCTTGCCGTACTACCTGCTGCTTCAGCCCTTCTTGGAGAGACAGTGGTGTGTACTTCAGAGGTGTAAGGACTTCCTGCAAGGGACAGAAGAAAGCTTTCATGGAAGTTGTTGGGGAGTAGTTGCCTATTCAGTTCCTTGAGTTTTACCAGCCTTCAGCATAGGTAAACGTGCTCGGTGTAGCTTTGTGTCACAGTACAGTCTCTTAGGGTTGTCTCTGGGGGCTAACTGATTCCCTGTTCTCTTTAGTTCTAGTCTTTCCAGTGAAACTGCCAGCAGTATAGCAAAATTCATGAGGCAGGGGCAGATGCTGTGTCATGGAGAGTGTCCACAGCAAAATACATAGACAGACTCCCTCCCACAAATGCTGTTTAGTAAACTGCTGCTCTTCCTCACCAGGTATCAGAGAACACTTCAGCTCTTTTCTAGGTTAATTTCAAGGTATTTTTTCTATTTTTTTTTTTCCCCCTAGGTTATTTTTCTTAAACTCTTCTTTCACCTGATGATTTTTGGCTTTCCTCATGTTGCAGAATGGGCCCATTTGGACTATAGATCCTCCTGTGCCTTGCTTGGGATTTTGTTTTGGGTTGCAGGCTCAAACCAATTGGACTGGAATCAACGATTTTGAGACCTAAACAGGAAGCTGAAAATTCTTCTCGTATTTAAAAGCCAAAATTTTTCTCATCCATCCACTTTGTTGAACTGCAGTTGAAATAGAGTAAGAATTTGCAATGAAAAGCTGAGCCAAGAAAAGATTTCTGGAAAGAAAAAGTAAAATTTCACTTAAGTGCTAAAGGTAATATCCTGAGGGGTGTATTCGATTGATGTTAAGGATGCAGAGTGCTTCTGAGGAGCAGCACTGTAGGTAGAAAAAGAACATGTTTTCACTAGGCTCAAGAAATGGAGAATATCTACCTTTTTTAACTTGTCTTTAGATATTCAGGCAATATTGCTGTAGTATTTTCTGTGTATCTCAATCAACTGATTGCAGGTAGCAGCTGATAAGAGTGGTGTTGTGCACCTGCGTGTTATAGGTCATCTCAACAGACTATGGGATTGTAACTTTTATATTTGGACTTTTATATGTGTCATAATTTCTTCAATGGTAAAAGCAAAAAGCAGAAGCTGTAAATATTTTTCATGTGTCAGCTTGATCTCATGTTCTTTTCTGCTACTGTAATAATTTAGAAGTCAGTAAAGCAGTTCCATGAAATCTCATAATTTTAAACCTATAGCACAAAGAATATTATTTAGCAGGTTGAATATTACAGTCTTCATTTGAGATCTTGTGTAGTAATCTAGAATGAGTTTTTTGATGTGGTTTGGTTTTTTCTCTTTAAGATTGGCTTCTTTTATTCGGAAAAGAAACCCTAAACAGAATTTCATGTTTATTCAGCAAACTAAGGTAAATGTGTTTGTGTATACGCACTTTCCAGATTTTATACATAGAGAAATATCTCTAGTTGACCCATATGCATTTTCCACATCTGGCTCATCCCCTGTTGGTAACTTGCTTGACACCTTTCTGTGTGATGTATAAGGAGCTGTGACCATGCAGTTGTAGAACTGATGTAATAAGAACTCAGTCACTCAGTTCACTCAGTGAAGAATAGTAGTTTGAAAACTGGGATATTTCCAGCTGAATTACAATGCTGAAGGGCTTCAGCTCTAAGCATTTGGGACCTACTGTTCATTATAGAGCAGAGAACTGACTGTTTCTTTGTTAGAGACATCTATAGGTTGGCATTGTACACTTGCTTCCATCTTCCTGGTGTCCCACAGGACTCACTTTAGCCTTGTCTTCATATTACTCAAGGAAGGTGTTACCTTATCTTCCATAAACAGGTGCCCACACTTCAGTTTACACTTACATTTGAGCTGTTCCCCCTGGTAAGTTACTCATTGCTAAATAAAGCCTTTTTGATAAGTGTACTATCTAATTAATTCTCTGACCAAATAGGAGTAAGGTAACATCCAAAGAAAGACCAGGTTAAAGAATCCTGAGGACACCAACCAAATCTTTGATAGCTGAAGAAGACAAAAGGGGCAATTTCTGAGGTGAAATACAGAGAAAATACAGGCTTTTTACTGGGAGATTGGATTCCAGAAAATCCTCCTAGCTGATTAATAAAAATTGAAAGCAAGGAAGGAACAGGGAGTAAGACAGTGGAACTGAAGGCCTGTGATGTCTGCAGTTGTGGGATCAGAAAAGAGAAAGCAGATTTCCTGGCAAGGAATAAATAGGACTTTCCTTTGTAAGTCCCAAGATACTTCTTCAGTGGGCAGATGAGCAGAAAGCAGACCAGAACAAGGATAACAATTACAGGAAGAGATTGAGGGTCCCTAGGAATACTTTAGGCACAAGTAGGTTGGAGAGAATTTGCTGAGGAAAGGATCAGATATGGATGGCAGTGGCCATAATTCACTCCAGTTTGATCAGGTAACGGATGAAGAACCATTAGAAGCACTAAGATGAATGTGTTTAGTATTATGGGAAGTATAACCTGAGGATCAAATGGCAGTGAATCTATACTGTAGAAAGTAAGCAGAAAAAAAGAGGAATTCCTGGGGTGTTGTCAGAATGTGAGCTAGAAGTATGGGTAGAGCAGTGATAATTTTTTAGATCATGTCCTGAAGAGACATATGTGGTGATATAAGTATAATATTAATTGCCTAAATATAGTATAAAGAATCCCACCCTTGTACATTTATCTTCCAGGCAAAACCAGGTGCTGTAGAGAATGTAGTAGTGATGCTAAAGATGAGGGAATCTGATTGGTGACTCTCAAAGGACTTTTTTATTTTAGGGGGAGCAGAACTAGAGCCTACAGACTATTTGCTATTTTTCTCTCTCCCATATTGTATCCTTTCTGTATGAGACATATCAGAAGACATCAATTAGCCAGCAAAGAATCCTGCTTGATAGCAAACTAGACCATAAATAATGCCCTCTGCCAAAGCACAGACAATTCTCAAACTGATGAGAACAACACAATATAGAAGTATTAATTGCCTCTTTAAGAGTATATAAAACCACTCTGCTGCTTGGAGCAGTGCAGCTCTTTAGAATCTTTAGCTGCTGATGACCACTGGATTCTGAGGGGCTACAGTTGT
>VYZW01000174.1:7447-22437 GCA_013401315.1 Balaeniceps rex
TTTGTGGTTAGATCAATACAACTTGTTCATTTCAACATAAACCTTAGTAGTAACTGTCAGCTTGTGTTCTTTTTTTGTTCCAATGAATGAAAAATTCCCTAGGTGTTTTTTTCTTCCAGGTTTTATTCCTTTGTGTGAATTTAGTGCCTGTGAAAGGTACCAGCCTGACAGCCTGGAGCCTNAAAGCTCAAACCTGGGACTCAACCCTTAACTCAGGATCGTGGAATAAACTTCCCAAATGAAGGGCCACAATGCGTCACCTTCCTAATGCATAACAATAAGTATATACGTACTTAAAATGCAGGTGTGTTTGTGCATACACACATTGCACACATTATATATTGTGTATGATAAACCACATGAGAATCAAAACTAATAGAGGGTTCCAGTTTCCTAATAAATTTTTAGCTTATGGCTGGATTCTCTTGTGATGGATAAGGCAGAAATATTATTGAAGCTTTTTTCATGGTTTGCAATATCTAAAAGTATCTCTTCCACAATGGTTAGGGAGGATTGAGAAGACCTCCTACTTTACTCATCCATACATTTTAATAAAACCTGGGGAAAACCATCTTTGAGGACCCTGCTTCTCTGCTTCCTGTATCCATGCGGGCGGAAACTGATCACTGGATGCCAGCAGTATTTGAGCTGGACAGATATAAAGCAACGCAGTGGAGAGAGCCTAATTTAGAGATGACACAACGTGAAAGTCCTAATGCTGCAGATTGTGACAGCTCACCAGCTCCAGTTGGAGATCAGTGCATCCTTATGTGAAAGGCAGCCTCAGTTAATAAGACCTGCCTCTACATCAGCACCATTACCCTGTTCTCAGCCTGACCTGGCATGCTGCTGAGCTCTCCTCTGGTTCCAGTCCTCAAGGCTCAGTCAGATACAGCCAGGTTGCCTATAACCTCACAACGTCCCAAGTGTTGGCCTTTTCCTCACCAGTGCATTCCACCGTAAGGAATACTCTATTCCCAAACTAACAGCATAAGAAGTCTTCCTATTTAGGCACAGAGTACTTTTCTGGCATTTTCATACTACTGGTATAAAGTAATAAGGAAAAATTGCTTCACCAAATAAAATTAATGATAGCTAGAGATAGTGTGGGAGAGCAATACTAGCTCTGATTATTACCAATTACAATTTCTGTCATTAAAGATTTGCAGTGAGTTTAACATCTGCAACAGTTTGGGGCAGCCTCTACTATGGACCAACTAAGAAAAGCTCTGTCTCAAACAGATGCAACAACTACAAGCTTTTAGACTGTTTGTTTCAGTGTATTTAATTATTCCACACAGCACTATTTAGCAGCTTAGTTTACGATTAAGAAATTACTGAGACAGAGATGAAGGGAGCACTAGCACTAGCAGTCTACTGAAATCTCCACTTGGTGAAATGTTTGATTTTTGGTGCAGGAGAATGAGAGAGAAAAAAAAAGCAGCTGAACATGTTGGCTCCAATTCTAGTCTTTCTTAACATATGTAAATATATTGACTCACACACATGGGAATACTCCCAATTCACAGTGATGTAAGCAAAACCAGAATCAGGCTTGATTAGTCTGGCAGGCTTTGATGAATGGAAAGAGCTAAATTTGTCCTGCGGAAGGAACAAGGTTAGAAGAAAGTCAGACTTCGTGCGCTTGTTTGCATCTGCCTAGAGTGGGTACTACTATCCTTAGTTTAAGTGGATGGGGAAGTCTGATTTCATATGAATGACTACGTAAAATGCAAAGCAGCTGAGACTCGAGCTTCTGTGAACTTTCGCACTGCCGTTGTTTCTCTATCTGCAATGGAGCTGCCCTGTTTTACACCAGTCTGAGGAAGATCAAGTCCTGCTGCCAGGCTAACAATACTTTCCTCTTTTTCTCTGTGCCCTGAAAGAACTGCTACCATTTGAAGAATATCTTTGCATATTTTTCCATCGTTAAAAAGCTGAAACTAAATAAAATTTATAAATTATTTTTGGAAACAAGCTCTCAACCAAATTATGTTGCTGGTGCTATTAGAAGAGAATTATTCAACTACAGAAGGATATCATAGCTTACACAGCTGAAGAGCCACTTTAGTATTCAAATGCATCTGAGATAAAATGAGCAGCCTGAATTTATAAGATGGCCCATGAAAATGCCATAGACTTATTGCTGTGAAGTTGTGGCACAAAATCACTGGATTGTATCAGAGGAGTTCTGCTGACCTAAAACCGGAGCATTGAAAATAGTTGGTTTTCTAATGATACTTAAAATCCTTAATATCCTAGAATAAATATGGCAATTAAAGTACTTTATTTCAATAATAGTAGTTTAATATTCATTATAATTGTTGGGGAACAAAATCATCAGCAACCAATTTTTTTCATTCTTTCTTTCTTTTAGCTTTCCTTCAATTTTCCTGATTATAATCAGTTCAACACTTTCTCCTTTTATTCCCCTCATACCTTTATTTCTCTAGGTGGAAAACAGCCTGTCTTCTCCAGCTTGCCACCTTCTTTACCTTTTACTCCCTTTCCTCCTGCTGCTTCCACCCTTTTAAAGGATTTTTATTTTTATAGGGACATTAATAATAATAATACTTGGCATTTATATTGCGGTTTGCACATTCAAGGTACTGCACTGACATTACAAATTGAGTAAGAACTTGCAAGAGCCTTCTGATTCAGCACTATTTATCACAGAGGAAATGGAGAATTAGAGCCCCGTTTCTCCCACCTCAGTTGCTAGAGCAGTAAAGCCCTTCCCAGAATGGTCCCACCTTATCCCTCTCTGATAAATTGCTGCCAACAATCAGAGCTGTACTTCAGCAGCACTGGAGAGCCTCTGTTGTCAGTGATAAATTGATGAATTTAGGAGTAGCGTACAATCCCTGTTCAACTTTCCTCCCGTAGGAAAGCTATATTCATAACGAGGAAAGAGGTTAACACAGGCTACCATATTTTGTTTAGCAGATGATGTAGAAAAAGAATATAAACTAAGAAAGCACTAGCAAAATTTACAGGAAGGTATTGCAAATTCGAGGCAGGAGGGAAGAGGCTGTTTCCACTTCCTTTTTCAAATTCTTTTAGTTACATAAAGATAATTTTTTGATATCCTTGCACTCCCCAAAGTAACATTGAAAGAAGATAATTTCAAAGCAGTAGCAAGAGTGTCTGAAAAACTGGGCTGGTCTGCTATGCCTTTTTATTCCCTTCTTTAAAACCTCCTTGTTAGGCCCTTGCCTAGCGCACACTGCCATGCTTCGGGTGTTCAGAGCTTCCGCAAGATATACACTGCACAGATCTGTCCTTTGTTCATATTAAATCCCACCCCCAAAAATGGTGTGTTTTTTTATTTCCACTGGAATTAATACATCACTTCACCTGTATTCCATCTATATTACATTTAAACTTTACGCAGGTACTTTCAAAGCAAGGAGACTTTTAAATATATAATCTCAGAACAAATGGCAGCAAACGACTCATTTTATGCCAGTGCTACGTTTTCTGCAACTTCACATGCATTATCACCTAGGCATTAACTTGTCAGAAAAGAAATCTCTCAAGATATCTGCCACATCCTACCAGCAGCAATGTTGCTCCAAGGGCCAAGCAGAAAACCATCGGTCCGGTGAGGTCTGTCTCATTCATAATGCTGCCATCTGCAGGCTTCATTGGATTTAGAACTGTTAATGTTTTTTGCCATATATGCTCAAAATTGATCCCAAGTTCTGCAACAAGAGATTCCAGGATTGTTAATTGCTCTCAAGAAAACGACACTTTTACAGAAACCCATTAGCTACCATAAAACCCAAAACAAGCAAACAAATTAATCGCTTTAATGCAGATAATATTGTAGGATGATGTATTCTGTAGTAGGACCATGCTGTCCCGGCTACATACCCAGTATATTTGAGAGTCAGCTCTGATTCTAAACTGGGATATTAATTTATTAAATCCAATTTTAGGCAGTGAACCAAAAAATGCACTCAGCATTTTTGAGTTAATATTTGTTTTTCCTGTATTTAAAACACATATATCTAATGCCACACTAACTTAGATGTTGAAAAATATGCTAATTAACAGTAACTGCAGAATTCAAGATACTCAAGAACACTGAGGACAGAGATATATGCTTTAATTCTGGCAAATCTGACAAGAGATGTGTCTTAAGCCTGAACTGCCAGACGCACTTAAAAATGACATTCTTCCCTTCAAGGCAAGTTAATAATACTTTGTGCAGTGCTTTATAAGCTTTTTTTGCATTTAAAAAGTAATTACTGAGGACCCCTAGAAACAGAACAAAATTCTTCCCCATTAAAGCCAATGGGAATTCTGCCATTAACTTTACTGGGGCGAAGATTTCTGTTCTAACTTCTGCAGAAACATTTCAGCTTGCAAGAGTAATCATCTTCCCTGAGATGCTCCAGCAAGGGAAAAGTTAGGTTCAGAACTGAGTGCCAGAATTACTGGGACTGACAATGTGTTAGATCTGTTTGGAAAGTCAAGTCTTTACCTTATTCCACCAATCCATCGCTTTGAGCTGAGCCTAAACTTTATGTAAAGTTGTTCTGTATTAAAATGTGTGTCTTTGGTCAGATTTATTTGGTACACATATACGAACATTTCTGAAGCCCTAAGGATCAGAAGCAGTCCTATTTCAACATCCTTTTCACAGGGTGGGCTGCCTGTGGAGTTAAATGCTTGGAGGTCTGAGAGGTAAAGATCTAGCAGTGAGCTATATCAGAGTGATCTTGCTGTTTTTAAGGCAGTAGGAGTATCTTTTAAGTAGTGAAAAAGCCACTTGCCATCCAGTATGCAAAAGCAGGCTGAATGTGCTTTTTACATTATGCTGAAATAATCACAAACAAATTATTCGATTTTTTTTTTAATTTAGCACAAGTATTTTCTAAAATCAGCTACTAGCATTAGGATGGTTCAATCATCATAAAGAATGATATTGTTCATGTAGTTAAATGATTGACTAATTGAAGCTGAAAGCAGCTTTCTCAATTTCTTTCCCACTGAAACAAGCTATTTAGCATCTTCAAACTATTAAATTTATTACTAGATATGCAAAAAGGATTATTATCAGTATTTATTAATTATAGATGTTCCAATATGTATGCAGGATAAACACAGACTGGAAAAAAATATTTGGAAATGTGAATGCCAAACTTATTGTTATGCTGTCATCTAGTGGTAGTAAAGTATATGCTATATATGCCATAAGGCTGAATGAATCCATGGCGAATTCAAACAAGAAAATGTAGGTTTAGGGGCCAGGGGCTGTTGGCTGAAACTTGCACAGCCAGGCTTGGCAGGTCTGCTGCAGTTTGGCTAGTGACTGCCACCAGCTGGCAAAGAAAAGCATAGGCACACCCAGGAACCACGCACATCGTCCGTGGTTTTATTTTTACCTTCTAGCAAAGGAGGTTCCTCGTCAAATCCGTCGGCGTAACTGAGATGAGAGAGGGTGTCGGGGCTGTATGTTGGCTGCAAAATCTGACCCGTGTAACTCTGAGGGGACAGAAGCATTTCCGATGGGACAAAAGCACTGGCTGGAGGTTGCTCTCCTGTCTGGCTCCTGGGACAAGAAGCAAATCACAGGAAAACAAATAACTGCAGTGAGCAACTTCACAACAGCTTAGAGCTGCTCATCATGCACCATGGTTTAAATTTTCACCTATTTTCAATTTGGGGAACCTGGAAATTTTCTGGGCACAGTATCCGCCGTGTGCAGTGAATGCCGAGCTGCTGACCACGGCTTTGCTTCCCTTCACTGCAATCCTCTCTGAAACCAGGCAGGGCTCCTTCCCGGCCTGCCGGCACATTGTAGCCCATCGCACCCACTTCTGTGCCCACCCAGCTCAGGCAATGGCACAGCGCAGGATCCCAGGCTGGGATTGAGGGGAAAGGGAATTTAGGAGCTGTGAGGGCACCCACAAATTTAGGGTCTCCTGACTTTTCCACCAAGCAGCCTGGTGACATTCCTCACCTATGTCCATACTGCTAATGAAAGAGCCATATATTTAGGTTTTTTTTTTTAATCTGAGAAAGAGCTTAAACAATTTCTAGCAATACGTGCCCTAAAATCCACATTAATAACATGAAGCTCAGTCACTCCAATTATGTAAACAACCTGTAACATCTATATGTATAAAAGTAGGATAAACCCCAAGCCTTTATAAAGAAAGGTTCAACTGAAAGCAATTCTGCCTTGGGGAAAGTCTAGATGATCTCCTGAAGCTCTTTCCTGCTCCTGCAAGCCCCATCAGCTGCTGAACAGGGAAGCTGCAGCAACACCCAGCCTCCTACCCCAGTCATGTTGAATTCTCCTTAAGGGGAAACTCTCAGAACTTCTTTCCCTCAGTGACCCTCTTCCATGGGCAGAAGTCACCAATAGGTTTAAAAATTATAAGAAAAAAATGAAATAATAAGTTTCTTCCTGTCTTTCTACTGCTATGGCTTGTATTTCTCTGCTAAAACTTCCACTGTATTGATTATGCAATCCTTCTTTTTTGGTAATTGCATGCTGGTTTTTGTCATTAATTTCATTTGAGCTTTGAGAATTATTGCTTTTTTTCTCTCTTTTTTTTTTTTTTTTTTTTTTTTTTGGTAGCATACTTACTTTCTGGTTCCACAGAGGCTTTTGTTAGACCCGTAACTGTTGTAACCTTCTTCCTGGTCATCTATGGTATAATTGGACTGGTAAAAGTCGAAGTGAAGCTGCTCAAAATTTGACATTCTGGTTGGAAAAATGATCATAAATATCAATAAAATAGCCTTTGGAACAAGCCAATATCTATGCTTTGAACTGTCCTAAACTGAAATGAAAATGGTAAACCTCAAACGCCACAAACTCAAGAGAATCTTTCTGTAGAAACTCATGATAATTTGGAAGTGGCAAAAATGGACTCTTTCTTTTGTTATAACAAGAGAAATTAATCTTCTGCTACCATTAATTACTGTATATTAATTTACAAGTGGTATACAAGACTTCCTGCCTTGTTAGTGTTACCAAAAATATCGTAAGTAATTTTGTTCAGCTCTGTAGCTATGGACTGTTTAGACTAAGAAAGGAACAACTTGTCTGTTTTCCCTTCCACATTGTAACTAACCTAGGATGGGGTCGTTCCTGTTTTTGTAACTATTTGAATTTTGCACACACTGGGCCCATTTCCTGTATCCTGTGTGTAGGCAGGACTGGTTGTCTGGGTCATATATAAGCAGCACAAGAAGTGAAGCACATTGATTCTGCAAAACATCATGCACCTTTTGGCATTATAGGGTGTTTTAAATTGCAAAGATATTTTACTAGTTCTTAGATTTGGTCTAGCTGCTTTTTATGTTATTAACACGGCTAACTATAAAACCACAAAACAGCTTCAAAATTGCCAGGTCTACCAAGACAAATATTTTCATGCCTTCAGTAAGAGTATCCACAAGATTAAGGACCGATCCTGTTTCACCTGGGTGTTACCTTTATGCCGAGCCACAGGTGGCAAAGACATTACCCCTGCTCGGAGCAGTGCATCGGTTCAGGGAGTCCCCAAACCACCGCACTGGAGGCTGGAGGTCGCCTCTGAGGATTGCCTGGTCCAACCCCCTGCCCAAAGTAGGGTCACCGCCAGCAGGCTGCTCAGGACCGTGTCCAATCAGGTTTTGAAAAGTCTGGTTTTGTCATCTTTACTCCCTCCCATCAGGCGGTTATATTCATTGAGGAGATCCCCCCGAGCCCTCCCTCCTGCCAGCTAGTTCTTCAGTGATTTAGGATTTGCCTGTAAATGCATAGACGTATGCACGTGTTTCACCACTTGGCTAGCATTTATGTAGTTAAACTCTTAAAACATACAGAGAAGTCATATAACCTGACTGATAACCATAACCACATCCAATTTACTTAGATTTTCATGCAAGATATCCCTCTCTCCTAACACTTCTCGTTTTCTTCACTTTTGCCCTCTTTTCCAACTTTCCAAATCCCATTGGCAAAAGTACGCTTTTCCTCTCACAGCTACTCTCACAGTTATCTCTATGTTTATCAAGCACACACTGCTTACGGAAAAGATCTTTGCAAATCTCTCTGTAAGGTAAAAGTTATAAAGACTTGTATTTCATCAGGGACCTTGAAATGTTCCATATTAAACTTTCTAAATTGTATCCCATAATCAGACTAATCTGTGGGGACCCAATTCCTTCATTTACCTAGAGCATTCAAAGTAGAAGTTATTCTTATATTATTTTCTTAACTACTGACCAATCATGCAGGATTTCCAAATTTAGAAGATAAATAATTTTTACATTGTAAATATGAATTAATACATATTAATTGTACTAAGCTATTTACTGTGGTTTTATTTGGAATTGCACATCAGTTATACATTTGCTCAGTAAAGATTTTACATGGAATACATTTTAAAAAACTTTAGTTGGTACCTCTACCCCAATAGCTCAATTCCAGTAAGTCTTTAATGTTCTTTGCTGTCACTATAAGGAATGAAATAATTACTTAACCAGGTATGCTACAGTCTGTATAATAGAGTTCAGAAAAGATAAATTTATTTTCCAAAAGAATTTGGAGTTAAGGTTACTTACTTTTTAAGATATTTGATGAAAACTCCAGTCTGTTGAATTTACATGTTGGAGAACACCTAAAATATCCTCTTGCTTCAACAGGGATAAGCTTAGTGCTATTTATAAGATTCTAAATTTGATCTTTGAACAGATGCATATGAAGGAAAAAAAACCCACAACCTGTCAATATCACGGCCAGCATTTAACAAGAGCTAACAACAGTAAGCAAAAGAAGATAGGAATCTTCAAGGAAAGCAGAATAAAATGAACAAATACCATTCTATATATTTCAACCCAATAATCTAGATTGTAGTTTAGAGCTTCTTTCTTGAGTAGGTATTTACAAAGGTCCTGGTGGAGCCCTCATGAGCTGAGCTGTTAGATACTAAAAAGTTTTAACAATATGTAATAATACATGTTAAATGAGTACAGTAAATATATTTACTTGGGGTACATTTGTAGCAGATGTTTCTGCAGTGGAGACCATGGGCCACATGCGGCCTTAGAGCTGTTCCTTGTGGCTGGCAGAGGGAGCTTTCAATCGTGTGCCTCTTTGGAAGAACATAATGCTCCCTGGGAGCAAAACAGCAGAGGGAGGGAAGGCGAAGGCATCGCAGGGCCAGGTCCATCCACTGGTCCAAGGCCAGGGCCCCACCCTCCAGGCACATCCCCCTGCCCCATCACTTCTCCAGGAGCTCTCATCCATCTTCAAAGCAGTCTCTTGCAGTGCAGCACCCACCACACCAGGATCAGGGCAAGTCTCTACTTAAAAGACAGGGAACCCTGCTCTGCGCTTTGAGGGCCTTTATTGAATGTGTGGACATCATATTCACGGTTAATTTTTTTCATGCAATGCTCAGAGGGATAACCCTTTTGTTACCTGACCTGTTATAAATAAAACATCAGGAACCAGCTAGTCCTGGCTGCTAGAAAACTTGTAGCACAGCATGGATTTTGAAATAGCGTTCAAACTTCAAAGACAGCTTTTCTGTTTACCCATGCTTTAGTATCAGGTACTTAAGCAGTCATAATAGGTGCTGCCTTTTTCACTTATTTATTGGATAGATTCCCAATGAGCGCCTGGGCTGGTTAATGTAAGGAATGGGACATTAAATGGGATGTATTATCAGGCCATTAATCTACGCCTCAGGTGCATATTAAATTCTGTGAGGTTGAAGGTCAAATGACTTCCATTTCATTAGGAGAATAATCATGCCCTGTTAGTATGTTAGTTACATGACCTACAATGCTATGAAAGAATAGTACTATAGGTGCATTTTTAAATAAGAAAAAATGAAGTATACCAAGTTTTCATTCAGTATACAGGTATATAAAAGTTTCTGCTACTTAAGGGTAATCCAACTATGGTATTTATTACAGTTATTGTTAAACCTTCCTCATGCTGTTAAATTTCTCTCCTGCCATTTCCAGAATAACAATTCATGTTGCTACACCCACCAAGGTGAATTTTCAGTTTCAGTTCTTAGCAAACTGCTAATCTCTATAATGTCTAGTCATCTCAGTTTAGATAATATGGTTTGATCTTGTTTATACCAAATCAGTGGGGGGAATGACATAGGATTAACTTCTGTCCTTCAGGAAGGTAACTAGAAAAAAAAAATTTTAGGCATAGAAAAATCCTAATTTGGTAGGGTTATGCCTGTTTATTTTAATTACAAAATTGACTTGCTTACTTTTGCTATTTTCAATTAGAAAAAGTTGTATACACACATATATATTGCATAGAAATATATATACATATATGCATACTGGCTGTCAGATAAGAACTGGGAATAATTATAAGACAAGGCATTTCAGAGAAGGAATTTAAATAGAAAAAAACACAATGACTAGTGGTGGGGAATGGTTGAAGAATATTTTAATAGCTGTTTAACATATCACAATTAGAAAAGAAAGCAACCTGAAAATTAAAAAAAAAAAGAATGAAATTAAAATATTATGAAACATAAATATTACTCTCCATATATAAAAGTAAAATATAATATACTTTATTATACAGATTATACATTAATTATATATGTTAATATCCCTGTGTATATATGCATATAAATGGACATCCAAAATACAAAAATGGAAAATAATAGTTAGAAATGATGATGCAGACAATTGATTAAAAAATAAAAAGAAGATAAGATTAAGTAGTTGATAGAAAAGTGACCGATAGAAACAAGGACTGTCCATTATACTGATTAAATAAGTGCTATCTGATGTGTCATGAACGTAATTGTAAAAGAGGGGAGGATTTCTAATGGTGTCTTACAGGACAGAAGCTTTATAAACCTTATCTAGCAGATGCTTTGAAGCAAAATCTACCAACCAGAGCCAGTCACAGGGTGATTTGACCAGAATCTGTTAGGACAAAACAGACAGCAAATAACAAAAAGATCCTTGAAGCTCTTAGTCAACAGCAAATAAAACTCAGAGCAGAAGAGCTTGAAAATTTTTGCAGTGACAGCAGCAGTTGACCCCAAGAACAGTCTCCCAACACTGCTAGCAAGTTTCCTGTAATAGGACATCTGATGATCAGATGAGATACTATATTTTAGTTCAGGTAGGGAATTAATTCGGTAATGCTCCATGACATTTGTTTATCCAGGACTACAAACTAGATAGCACAGGTCCTTTCTAGTCTTAAAGTCTACGAATAAGAAATTAATTTACTCGGGGGCAGGGTTGAAGACTTTCACTTCATTCTGAGGTGAAAAAAATGATAAGGCTGGAAAGGATCAGAGAGGGGCTAGGAAAAATGGATGTGTCCATCATCACAATAGCTATAGCAAATATTAAATGTTGAAGTTTGGTGCGGAGGGAGCACACAGTCGATATTTACTGGTACAAGTCACTAGACTGAGCAAAGGCATGCCCGAGCTGAGCATTTCTTCAGGTGCCTGATATTCAGTCCATCATTGACACACCACATTACAGAAGGCTGTCACGCATGCCACTTCAAGGCTTTAGAACAGAGTGTAACCTCACTTTCTTTGATTGACAGGTACACAGGATGTTAATAAACCAGGGAAAAAATCATTTGAATGAGGTCTAATCATCAAAAATGAAAATGAAACTTGAAGCTGATGAGTATAAAAAAGATGAATAGCATTGACAAAAAATGTTAGAATTTCTAAAAGAACTTTTTCTAAAGTAAACTGCTAGGATTTCTTTTACCTACTTTTTCCATCTTTCCTGAAAAGGAAAATAGACAAAGCAGGAAAAAAATGAAATATCATCAGTTTTCATAAGCATACATTTTCATTTTCAGCTTTTTTGACAAAATGTGGTCATTAAAACACTTTTAAAACTTGTAATAAACCTTTTTAAAAAAAATAGATAGCACAAGATTAAATGGGATAAGATAGAAAAGACTATAGAATTCTGGCTATAGAATCAGCTATATAGCCCTATATTTATTACTCAAAGTTAACTGATGAGTATGACGAATCCATTATAGTAATTCATCAATTATTCTACAGTTTTTTTAAAATGTAAAAATTAATCACATTAAAGATTAATTCAGTAAGCCTTAAGCTTAATTACTTACATTTACAGGCCCCATTAATAATTTTATAAGTGGGACATTATTAAAATATGTTACTAAAGAAGAGAAGAAAATTTAATTGGAAAGAAATACACCATTTACTACTTCTATGAAATAATTTTTTAGAAAATTAATTATTTACATTATATAAAGTGTCTACTAAATGAATTTTATGCCTACAAGCCTCAGACACATCTACTGTAACACCCTAATTCTTTCCTATGACAGGTCTTCAGAGGGTGGGTAAGAGGCAAAAAAAAAAGTGAAATCCAATGCTATTAGTGCTTTCCTTTTTTATGCTGAACAAGTTTGTTAGACTTGAACAAACAAGGGAGAAGTTATGGGTTCCTGCATGAATAGTTTTACTTATCAATACCCACTAGCAGTCAAAAACATGATTCCACTGTTAGAAATTGTTAGGAAAGGAAAAGACAATAAACCAGAGATCATCATTATACCACCATATAAATCTGTGTTTCACTGACAGCTTGAACACTGTGAGCAGTTCTAGCTCCCCTACTTCAGAAAGTGTTTAGCAGAATGGTGACGTGCTGAGAGAAGGGCAGGGGAGGTGCGTATGGAGTGGGCTCCACATGAAGAACAATCAGCTCAGCAAGGAGTCCTTGAGCTGGGCAAGCAACGGTTAGTAGTGGTTTAGAAAATTATGAGTGGCATGGACTGGTGGGTAGGGATAAACTGTTGACTCTTTTTTCTGAAAGAAGAAGAAAACCACAAAGTGTTGGTATTAGGTTCAAAGCAAAGAAACAAAAGGTTCATGGGTGACAGACCTGTGGAACTCCTCACCAAAGGAAGTTAGGCATGTTGAATATTTACATGGATCTGGAACAAGTCCATGAAAGATAAATTCACCAAGAATTACTAAATGCATAGGAACAGTATGCAGCTCAGGAAGTCCATAAACTAGTAATAGTAGAAGACTAGGAAAATATTCAGAGGAAGCATTCATATTCTTCCCCATGCGTTCAATCCCTGTCACTGCTGAAGAGAAGACTTTCTGTTTTGACTTAAATGGCCATTCATATTCTTTATGTTTGTGAAGGAGGAAAGCAGCCCAAAAGAACAGATTCAAATCTAAGAAAAGGGCAGAAACCCACTGCATGAGACCATAACATCCTTAATTCTATCTGGGATGGATTTGTTGACTTCCAACAGGTGCCAGAANAGAGTGGAGTCTTTGTTCTCATGTCTCTGTTCTGAGTTAGCTGCCTTTCAGCTTCTGACTCATAATACATATCTTCCCCATCCAGCTTTTTTTCTGCTGGAAGCAGCAGAAAAAAAAATCTAAAATTGGGTTAACTGACCTGCTCAGATTAATGACTTCCAAAAAAGTGAAAGGAACTTTTCTTGATTTTTCCAGAGTTTCTCAACTTAAACTCTCTCTTTTCTGTATAACACTTCTGTACTAGGGTTGCTGGAAAAAAACCCCAAAACTTCTGTGCTTCTTTGCCTTACGTACAAAATATCTTGAAGAGTTCAGTTTCTGTTCCTTGGAGACACTGCATGGAGATGGATATGCCAAAAAAGCATTACAAGTCTGCTTAT
Organism: Balaeniceps rex; assembly: GCA_013401315.1. NCBI lineage: Eukaryota > Metazoa > Chordata > Aves > Pelecaniformes > Balaenicipitidae > Balaeniceps > Balaeniceps rex. The sequence goes on from VYZW01000174.1 coordinate 21,117, forward strand.
GTTGTTAATATTTCTTATGAGAGGAAAGATAATTTTGAGAGAAACCTTAGTTCTATTGTACCAGAACTAACAGAGCCTGATTGACAATAGATTGATATCTTGTGGTTGAATTCTTTACTAATACCCACCTAGACAGAAACTTCAGTTGAACCTTTTTTTAATGGCTGAATCACACATAATAGCTTGTTCTCAGGTTGGTTCTTTGGTGTCTAATAAGCCTGAGATGTGTTTTACTGTTTTTCTCAGTGGAGGTACTAACAAGATTCCTTACCTCCTAGTAGTTGCCTATTCCCATGACATTTGTAGAAACTTAATTAGCATTAAGAGCTCTGCCTCTCTGTTCAACATATTCAAAATTAGCCAACAGATTCAAAAGTTGCTGTGGAGAATGCCAAAACAGGTAGATAAGCAGCATGGTGCAGCAGTGTTTTATCTATACAGAATAAATATTTTTATGTAATAGAAAGGACAGTAACATCTTAATTTCATTTTTATTTTTTGCTGTATCCTTTCTGTTGTGTCAGTCTAGTGCAGTTTCTTTCAAATCTTCTTCTTGTGGAGAGATCAAAATATAGAGGCATGTAAAATATAATATATATTTGCACTCGAGGAGAACTCAATATGAAATAAACCATGATAAAGAAAATTTGTTTCTTGAGGCATACTTGTTTGAAGTGTAGGTAGGTAATATATTGGCTTATCCTTGCACTAAATTAATATAACATAATTTCCAGGAATACTGAAACAATAGTTAACATATAGAAAATAGAATCATTTTTCACTGTTCTGTAGGGTGTTTGCTCAATAGATTGTGAAGCATTTTATGCAGAAAGTCAGTATTGTTGCTGTTATACAATTGAAAAGAAAGTTTAGGCAATCTTTTTAAACGAACTGAGCCAGCAATATAGCTGGGAATGGAATTTTACACTTCTGAGGGCTAGGACAGAATTTTTTCTACTGTTCATAGAGATGCTGGTCCTGTGGCAAGCCTTATATAAGACTACGGACAATCTTTAAAATAAAATATTAAACAAACACAATAGAGATATTCAACATTTGAGAAGTGTGTTGCATAATATCTACTTTTCACAGGGCTCTTAGCGGAATAACAAAACTGCAACACTGCATCCCGCGTAATCATGATTCTTCTGAAATTGGACTGGGAACAGGAAAGGTGGTAACATTTCAGCAAAAAAGTTTCTTCTGTGTGGAGGTCACAAAGCTCCTAAGGACAAACTGTAATTATTTCTTTAGAATAAGCACACACAGGCTCTGTAAGCTATCAAGGTTCCAAAAGGGCAGCTACTGCATTATGCGTCAC
>VYZW01000174.1:27595-41555 GCA_013401315.1 Balaeniceps rex
TCCTAAAACGTAACAATTCTACAATTGCTCATCAGCCTGCTAGGCTTTTTAACTAGTTTTCTTTCACTGTATCTATAGGCATTGTAACTCATGACCTTACAACTATTAATGGCTTTTTAAAAACAAAACAAGGTGTNTTCTTCAGCGTGACCTGATTACTAGTGGCCTGCATGGTGAATCTGGGCTCTCAAATTCTGTCAGTGCCACTTACTTTTCCCTGGAGAAGAAAGAAAATGGCTTTTTGGGAAATGAACAGTCTTTTTATATCTTTTTTGAAAGGAAAGCAAAGGGAAAAAATGCAGGGTGGCATCCTAAAACCGGGATTCCTTGCAGAATTGCTAAGGGTGGGCTGCTTTGATATGGCAATTTCATAGATANTTAAAAGAATGCAAGTTGATAATAATTACAGTAAATAAGGAGGTAAGAAGTATAGATACTTGTTAAGAGAGTTGTTTAGCAGAGTTAAAGATGGTAAGACTCTTCAATGGTTTTGGGGAATGAAATACATTCCTCAGGAGAAAAAACCTCCAATCACATTGATGCATTAGGTGATTACATGAAAAATAATATATATCATACAGAATGGTTAATTTCTGTCAAAATACAAACCAGAAATATTTATGTAAGTATGTCACATGATAACAAGGGTTGAATTCTTTACATTCTAGTAGCAATACCAGAAAATGTTGCAGACTTAGATTTTAAAATCACTGTCTCTAGATAATTTGCATACAAAACTTTTAAATGTGCTACCTGACAAGCTCTGTGCATCATTAACATTGCTTTTCAGTAACTCTCGAAACACTCTGTCAGTTTCAGAACAGTGGTAGAGAGCAAATATGTTTCAGCTTTTAAGGAGGGCAATTATAGACCTGTCAGCTGGATGTCAATCATATGCAAAATAATGGAATGGATGCTACAGTACTATAATTAAGAATTAAAGGAGGATAACATAATTAATGCCAATCAACTTGGATCTGTGAAAAATATATCCCATCCAAGTAACTTGATTTCTTATTTAAAATGAGGTTGCAAGTTAGGTTGACAGAGGTAGTAGGTAACACTCTCAATATAAAATATGTAGATTTCTATACGGTATGTGACTTTGATAACATGCAATATTTGATTAAGAAATTGGAACAAAACAACTTTTACACTGCACATCAAATGGATTAGTCTACTTGTTAGGTCTCAAATGTATTTTGAGAGGAAATGATCATCAAGTACTTGTGTTTCTAGTGGAAGTCTACCAGAGTTCTTCTTTGGCTGTATACTTTTTCATATTTCTGTCTAGTACCTCTGGGAAACAAAGTAATTTCTAATAGACTTAAAAATAAGGCAAGGATTGAGGATTGTTTAGATAATGAGAAGGACAAGTCACTGATGCAAAGCAATCTGAATTGTATTGTAAGGTGGGCATAATAAAACCAGGTGTTTATGATGTAGCCAAAGGTAAAGCTACACATTTAGGAACAAAGAAAGCAGTCTCTGCTTACATGGTGGCAGCATCAGCTTCAGAAACTTTGTGGAAAAACAATTATCCTTGAACACATAAATAGATCAATAATGAGAAAGGGAAGGCTATGCTACTAGCTTTTTCTCATTAAAAAATCATTTTCAGAGAATGATGAAAATATGATAGGAAAATCAATTAATTGTGAAATAAAGAAAGAAAACAATAAAGGAAATGTAATTCCTTCCATCAAAAACTCAGGGAACTTAGCCTGGCTTACAAAGAAGAGATTAAGAGAGGCCTACTAATGAGGTAAGAACTTACATGGGAGAGAAATTTTCAGGATGGTCTTTTCAGTCTTGGCAACAGGCCGCTGATAATAGAGTAATTCAGAATAGAAATAAATCCACTTTTTTAAAGATTTAGGCAGTTGTTAGAGTAATCGTCCCATGTGGAAAAAGATTCTGCTCCACTGACTACCTTCTAAATCAAGACTCCTTGCTTTTTATTAATAATCATATCCTAGTGCAAAGAAGAATTAAATCCAGAAAATCTTAGAAACTTTATTATGAACAGGTGAATCATAAAGGACATCTTCCCTTTTTTGGTCTTTTGGTCCAGACACATATGAGAGTTTTTCAGTATTTTGAAATGTCTAGATTGAACTTTAGTTCAGGATCATGTCTCCTGTAAGACAATTTACTTTATTAAATATATGCTTTATCTATCCAGCATGCTACAATATATCACTTACAAAGTATCCTCTAAGATTTAGAACACACTTTAAAATGCCATGTTTCTACGCAGAAAATATTTCATTAGAAATAAAACTCCTCTCATCAGTAATCTTTACTTGTTCAAGCATTTTTCTCAATATGCAGTTTGTTAAAATGATGCAACCTATTAAAGATGTTTGAACTATTTTGTAAACACAAATCAAGCTAACAGGAATCCATCTAATACTCATTAAGCCTTCTGAAGAAAATCTTAAAATAGGTAATTTTCCATTAGACTGGTAAACTCATGCAAAGCTGCTAATGACAGTCTATATACTGAGAACTTATTATATGGGGGAGAGGAAGGGAAGAAACATTCTTGATCACTGCTCATTAAAATATGTCAGAATTATGAACCCAAGAAAGTAAACAGAATATAATTCTAAAATACTGTCTTTCTAGCAAGCAGAATATAGAAGATGAACATCTTAAATTACAAAGGTTTCCAATACAAAGAAAAATAGCAATTATTCTGTTAAGTTACATATTTCACTGTATACTCTTTTTCCTCTGTAGGCTATGGCCTAGAAGCATGTAATTTGGAATCACTTACAGAAAAAAGGAAACATTCTCGTTTTTCTTTTTATTAGAATAATAGTCTCAAGCGTTTTCTTTCACAGACTAAATCACTGCTGTTTCATTTGGTTTCTGCTGTGACTTTTGAAGATTAGACAGGAAGATTCTAACTACCTTTTCTGCTTTATTTTTAAGGCAATAAATACATATGTGTCTTCTACTTTTGCCAGCTTGGCTACAACAGAAATGTTTGGCCATCATCACTACAAAGTGCCAGGAAATAATAGCTTAAGCTGCATTTTCAAGCACAGTTAGAGAAGAACTTGACATATTGCAGTAACGTGACAAGTCAATGTCAAAGAAAGGCTCCAAACCAGAAATTCACCATCAACCTGAAGCAAAATACTAACTCCAGCCACTGCTGTCCCTTTGTACTATTATCCCTTCGTCATAACTTTGGTTAAGAAAGGTCTATAGTAGATACAATGGCAAGTACAATATGGACATTGCACTTGATATTTTTCTGATTGCAAAAGGAAAAAAAATGGGAAAAAGGAAAAAAGGTAAAAAGGAAAAAGAAAGGAAGAAAGGAAGAGGATTTGCTAGTTTCTATCCTCCCAAGAACAATAAGGGCCTGTCAAACTCAAATAGATAACCTGAGGAAAATTGGGTGACATATTCTGGTTAAGAAACTGGCAGACCAGGTTAGTTACTTCAGGTGTCTGTTTAGGCACCTCACTCTGCCATGTAGACATGTATTTAGAAGATGGGTGTTAGTGACCTATCCTATAACGTGTTTAGTTTAGGAGTTCCAAGGCTGAAATTCATTAACGTTGGTTTTGCTTGCTTGCTTGTCTAGTGTTTTTTACAGGGTGAATTTTGTCCTTTTAATTTAGTTCATTACTGTGCAATGTAAAGGCTTAGGAGAACACATTTTACAGAAAGGGGAAATTTCTGCTAATACTATCTTTAAGGAAGACATTCCCTTTTAGCATCTGCTGGTAGCAGCGTTTCCCAGTGACAGGAAAGATTTTTGTCATGGCTATTCCATTTGCACAGTAACTGCTTGTGGAGAATAGAAATCTGCGATATTGTTTACCCAGCTTCTGTTACAGAAATCCTCACAAATGAAATACAGAAATACTCCCCGCCCCTTTTTTTTTCTCTACCACCACAGAATCTTGTTCTGTTTTTATTTCTACATTTCCAGAGTCTCACAGTGCTACCAAAGATTGCTTCCAAATGAGGTGCGTTGCTGATTGAATAGCAAGCGGTATGCTCTCTGCTGCGTTTCATAGATACCATTGATTACCGACCTGCTTGACCTTGTGCATGCATATATCTATATTACACTAAGAAATCTTAGCTGCGTTTTATCAGCTCATATTTTCCTACCGAGGAAATGCTTCTTTACCTTTCCTATTATTCACTGCATTATGGTATGCTATTCCATTCTGTGCGACTGTCACACTTACGGAAGTTTAGCAGATGACTCAGATCACTGACTGTGTAAATGCTTACTTCTGCAATTTTGTCAGTTTATGGGAAAACATACAACTCCTGTTAAAACTCAGGCTATGACACTATGTCAGTTAGGGAACATATTTGTTTCCATGAACACAACTGCCAGGAAATAACAATAACACTGACTGATCTGAAATTATGACAGAATTACATTAAGCCTTCAACTGAAATAATTATTGATAGGACATTCAACACTGCATTCATGTGTAGCTATAAGAAGATACTTGGGAATCAGAAAGAAATTCATGCTTGTATTTTGTTTTCACGTTTTCAGTCATGAATCTGTAACTATTTGAATTTACCATTTTATGTGGTTAGCTTCAATGTTACTCAATGTAGGTAGTAATAGGTACATTTGATTTATCCTCCCTAAAACTAATGGCTTTTGAAGCATAGGAAATGTTAATTGTGTACATACATCCATCACATTTTGACACGTAAATGGATCACTTGAAAATTCGTGTTTATGCTACTGTTTTGCTGTCCCATAAATACTTTATTATTCTGCTGAACTGGACATCTTTCCATAATTGTTCTAGTAAGTGCGTTCCATTGCATATGGAGCTCAAAGCAAATTGACAAAAAATCTGAATATTTGCTTCATATATTTATCCAAGCTGAAAAGTGAAGGTAAATGACTGTCATTTTTACTGTGCTCTATCCTGGCTTACTGATGGACCACTGATCTGAACTTACAGTTAATATATGGTGTTCACGTGACTAGGAGTCATACTTGAAAAGCAGCTCCATTCCTGCTTTTCTTCATTTATTTCAGAATTCTAAAATACATGGACCTGCCAATAGCTTAACCTTAAGGATTGCTGTCTCCCCGCATGGACCAGCACTCACTCCATAGGTGTTGACTCCATGCCACCAGGACAAGAACAAGTTCCAGCATGAAGACGCAGCGCATAAGCTCATTCAGTAACTACTCCAGCACACCTCCTTGAATCCCAGCTGTATTCAGCCAGCTTGGTGTGCAGGTGGCGCAAATACAAGTCTTGGTTCTCTAAGGAGTAGATATGGAGCGCAAGCGCGACCTTCAGTCATGCTATTTGGTTTGTAGTGACTTTTGCTCTTTCAGGTATTTTTTGTGACTACACGATTTTGTGCATGTCACACAAAGAACAATGTGTGTTGCTAGTGCGAATGTGCGACTTAGATACCTCTGCAGTTGCTTTTTTTGGAATTGCTCAAGCGTGCTACCTATATATATTGCTCTGTGGCAGCGATATTTGAAGATATTCTGTAAAGCGTATAGTTTAATTCCTGCTCATAGAGCACCTTCTTAGATTTGTTGGTATTCTTGTCTCTTGGGACAGTGAAAACAATATCCCTTTAGCAATTATAGGATTGCTATGTACTTACTTATGTTCTCTGTTATTGCACATGGGTAAGCCGGTATCTATAGTGCATCAAACTTAAACTGTTCATAGCAGGAACAATGTTTTCCTCCAAATACAGCTGCTATATTCATATGTATGCTCTGTATCACATCTTTGGATTCATGGCTGCTGTCACGCTCATTCTCCATTGAAGGACACGCTTCTCTTTCCCTATATACTTTCATGAATTTGCTGAAGGACTCTTTGCCCATTACTACCCAAATGCAATGTGATCAGCACAGCACGGTGAACTACGCTAGCAAATTCACTACACACTCCCAAGCCGGTATATGCCAAACTCTTGTGCCCTCTGTGCTACGCATCGGATACTTCTATGGAGCCTTTTGAGACAAAATCATTGTAACTTAAAATGGAGTATTAATTTTATACTGGTATCCTGAAATTAAACCTCCTTGAGTTTTACCCTCAAAAAATACTGTGTCTCACTTTATTTGGCACATCTCTAGATATTGATCTAACAAAAATATTTGCAGTTTTCTTAGCAAAGTGGTCTGCTGGCATTTCTGAAATATTTTATGTAGCTACAGTTGAAATCCTGATCAGAGCTGAGCAAACGAGAAAGATAAAAGCCAATACACGTAAACTGATCAGTGACCCTAGGCCTGCGTGTTTTCCCAGGTCTGTGAAACCTTAATGCAAAATTTTCAAGTAAGAAAAAAACAGAGGAACATTCAGGCAGTAATAAAAGCTAAACTAGGAAAAATATAAGCTAGAAAAGTATCTGGAAAAGGCAATGTCAGCCCATGAAGACTTTGATAAGGGTAACACATGGAAAACGTATGAGATAATATGACAACATTCTTCTGCCTCTCACATTTTACAAAGCGCAACTGTGAAGGCCACAACAGCCGTATGCTGACAAAGCAGCAGACATACAAGGCAACAGATCCCTCTAATGCCAGTGAAGAAGTATTTAAAGACGATGGTATTCTATGCCTTGCAGCAGCACTGAGATGTTGCAATCACAAACCAAGCTGTTCTTGTGATTTTATATGAAAGGAAAACAAAGTTCCAAAAACTTGTAAAACTTGTAAAAACAGTTTGAGCTCTCTAAATAATTAATGGCGCCTAGAAAAAAAAATACAAGCAAGATGTCCCAGAAACCGCTGTTGCTAGGACACCAGATAACTGCAACTGGACTAAACTGCTCTGGTTTTCTTGTTTTGTTTTTTTTTTTTTTTAAATAAGACAGCCAAGGGGAAAACGCTGTGGAGGCTCTCCTGATATTTCTGCACTTCTGAAGCAGTACTATGGGGCCGCTGCAGCAGACGCTGCAAGCACAGCTCTGACCCAGCCAGGCCCGCCCCGGCGGTCAGCAGCCACACACCCACAGGCGAAGGCGCGGCCCAGCAGGCCGCAGGCCCCAAACAGCCACAACGGGGAGCGCAGGCACCCGCAACTATTGAGGCGAAGCTGAAATTAGCTCCCGGAGCACCCCGACAGCAGCACCGCCGACACCGCTGCCGCCTCTCGACCGCCCCTCGACCGCCCCTTCGGCACCACCCTCGCGGGAGAGAGGAGGCGGAGCTCTGACCACTTCCGCCGCCGGGAAGCGCTTCCGGTGTGGTGTGGGAGGCGTTGCGTCCCCTGGGGTGGCTGCTGGTGCTCGCCTGGTGCCGTGGAACTCGCCCTTCTCCCGCGCGTGGGGCGGCTTGCTAGGCGACGCCGGAGCGGGCCTGTGCGGGCAGCGCGAGAAGGGGAGGGGAGGGGAGAGGAGAGGAGAGAGGGGCGGCCGGGGAGTCGTTGGGGCCGGGCCGGCGCGGCGCGGCGGTGAGGGTGGCGGAGCGGAGGCGGGCCGCGATGGGGGCTGAGGCTGGGGAGCGCCCCTGCGCGCTGTGAGGGTGTGAGCCCAGCCCCAAGCGCGATGGCTCTCGCCGGCAGGACGGCGATGTGGTGGGCCCGGCTGCGGAGCCCCTGCCCCGCTGCCGCCCCGCTCTGCCTTCCGTCCTGGCTTCCGCCCTGGCTTCCGCCCTGGCTGCCCGCGGTGCCCGTGGCGTGCGAGCGGCCGTACAGCTCCCGCGGCAAGGTGAGTCCGTAGGGCTGCCCGGGCGGGATGGGGTGCGGGGAGGCGTTTCGCCTGCCCGAAGTTGGTCTGCAGCGAGTCCCCAAAGGCGGCGGTACTCCGTGTAGAAGGTGGCCTTTCCGGACAGGGGTGTCATCCTGGAGTAGCCATTTCCCGCTGCAGGGGCGTTTGCGTCCCCTTGGCAGTAGGAGGACTTGCCGTTCCAAGCCGAGGCATGCCGCAAGGGACACGACAGACAACGCTTCTTAATGCTGTGTATTGATGCTAGCAAAGAACTTTGGGCTTGCCTTCCCCTCTGCCTGACCCGGAGCTGCCATGTGTAGCCTGTGTAAGAGAGATGAGCTTTGTGTATCTCTAAAATCGGCGACCAGAGTTTTTCAGTAAAGTGTTACTGATTGCTATTACTGATTGTCTCCTGGTTCCCGAAGCTGAAAGCTTTGAAGAGCAAAGAAGCCACCTTTCTTCAAAATGTTGTAATACTTGGAATGAGCGGGAACAACACAAAGAAAAGTTTTTTAGTGTTGGACCTTTCTTTGTGTGAACCAAGAAAGTCAGGCTGGTTTTCTGCATTTTTTTAATTTAGCCAAGATAAGTGTTACCTGTAGCATCCTTTTCCACAAAGTCTGCTTGCTCTGCTTGCTCCTTATGATAAGGTCACTGCTACCTGAGCTACTAGGTAATGTCGCTGTATTCTTCTCATGCTTGTGAAGAATGATGTCCTTAATGGTCCCCTGAATCCAGTTTTCTTAATCCTTAAGTTTAGTAGTTTAACAAACATGAAACTGTTTTAAGTTTTCCAACTCCCTATATTCATAAGAACATGGTACCTTTCACAACACTTTCCAGTGTACTTACTGATTATTCAGAGTAATAAATAAATACATATGTATCCATGACTAAAATGAAATGCTAGCATTTTAAACACTGATGACCATTTACGTTTTTGTATCTCTGTTCAACCTATGCTTCTTCCAGAGAAAAGAGTTAATTCTTTTTTAAAGGCCAGGTCATATTGTATGTAGAGACTGTAACCATGGCTTATGAAAATAAATTTCTGTTTTTCAGGAGAAATTAGATATGTCGATGTATCCTGTTGAAAGCATTAGAAACTTCAGTATTATAGCTCATGTAGATCATGGCAAAAGTACGCTAGCAGACAGATTGTTGGAAATTACAGGTAAGTGGTCTCATGCTACCTTTTCTTGACATGTAAGGTAATGTGTAAGTTTCTGTGGCTTTGGTTATTACTAAAATTTCTAATATCTTTGCTCTTCTAGTGCCGGGTTGCTTGTGCTTTTAGGCTGCCGGTTGTGTAGCATTACAGATGTGAATATGATGGACTTTCTTTCTAGTTGAGATCTGCCTACAGGTGGGGGTAAGGAAGTGTCTAATTTACTCAAGGAAGTATATATTTTAGAAAGAGACTGAAAAGGAGCGTACTTCCTTGTTCAAGATGGTACTCCGGTCAGTCCTGACCAATTGTCCATTAGACCAGTACACAACAACTTTATGATGTTTACTGCCAGTGTCTGGGGTGGATAGAAGGGGACTGGCATGACTTAGCAATTCTGGACAGAGTAGTTTTCAAACATGTTATTGAAACAGAGAGGAACTTAGCTGCTTGTACTTAGATGAAAGTAACGATATGTCCTCTTGTGAGCAAACCATAAACAACTGCCTTTGATCATGGTGAAGCTCACTGGTAGTGAAGCTGATGTGGTGCTGTATAGAAGTTTTAGAAATGTACAGCCCTATGTTGATTTAGATTTAGTGTGTAGAATAACTGCTAGTAATTAAGTGTAAATTCCATAGATTCGCAGCTGCTATATAGACTTGCTTTTTTCTTCACTCTAAGTATTGGTGAAGTTGTGATACTTTCATCTTCAGAGGTTTTTATTTTGTCCTCATGAGAGTGTTTCTTGGACTTCAGTGTTTTTATTTCTGTGGTGTTGTTGAGGATAAGGAAAACTACCCCCTTTTAAAGTGAAAGTGAGAAACAAAAGTGATAAGGGATCTTCGTAACTATAAATTACTCTGAAACTAGGCTTTCCTTGGAAGAGAGAGACACGTTGCCTTAGAGGGTTCTCTAAGGTAAGCTGTAAAGCAATTGCTGTATCTCCCAAGAGGAGACTATTTTCAGAGCAGAGCTTAAATTAGCTACTCAGAAATACCCTTTGGAAGAGTCTTGCTTTTCTCATTTAAGGGGTGAGCAAAACAAAACCTGGGAGAGAAGCTTTTGATCAGTTATTCTTTATGATTACCTCCTATGTGTCACTATGGGCAATTTTACCTGATGCCTGTGATAGAATGGAGTTTTGAATTCAGGTCTGTCAAGCTCTATGATAATACTCTTTGCAATTGAGATTGGCATTGGTTGGAGCCATGGGCCATGGAACTGCTCTCCAGTGACAGGAGGTGAAGTTTCTTTAAACATCAAAATTATTTAGCACTGAATGGAATTTTTGCTACTTCTTAATCTCTAATTTAGATTACGCGATGTTTTGTATCCTGCTTATTCAGGAAAGTATTTTATATAATTTCATGTGTAAAAAATTATTTAACAGATGTTAAGAATTGAAGCATAATTTTATTTCTAAATGAAAAACTAAGTTTAGTTTACTCAGATGGAAAAGCTTCATTTTCAGCTGCAAGTCCCACGTTGTCCTGGTTAATGGCATTTTTCAAGAATTACTTATTTGGAGAGCTAATGTACTAAATGAGGTCATAAAACTTTTTTTTTTTAATCTTAGGAACAATTGTTAAAACTGACCGTAATAAACAAGTGCTGGATAAACTGCAAGTGGAACGTGAAAGAGGAATTACAGTTAAAGCACAATCTGCATCTCTCTTTTACAGTCATGAAGGAGTAAACTACCTCTTAAATCTTATTGACACGCCAGTAAGTTAAGTATAAATAGTGTTTAAATCACACAAAACTAAATGTCTTTATATTTTAAAAGTAGGAAATTTCTGGCTTCTTGTGTTTATTCAATTTCTTTTTTTTGTAAGAATTGTGTTTTGCATGAACATATATACAAATGAAAACATCATAATATAGAAATCTTTGCAAAGGACTCTAGAAATACCTGAAATTGTAAACATTTATTTTCTCCACAGGGCCATGTAGATTTCAGCTATGAAGTATCACGGTCACTGTCTGCCTGTCAAGGTGTCATACTTGTAGTGGATGCAAATGAGGTGGAGTTCTTAATTTTTGTTTTCTTCTTAGAATTTCAGCAATTTCTTTAAGTAAGCTAGAGAGAAGATTAGGTTTTTTTAATTTTTCCATTAGTGTTTTTGCTCCCAGTCTATCTCCATAAAAGTATTATACTGCAGAAGAAAAGTAATGGGAATTTTAAAAAAAAAATCTAGAGACAAATGCTTGCGTGTTGCTAGATACTGCAGTTCCATGGCATAGAAATAAAAGCACAGGATTAGTGAAGAATCAGATCCTGCTTTGTATAGAGTATGAACTTCGCAAATGGCAGTCTGGAGAACTTTTAGCTGTTGTACTAATACCTGGTTTAATACCTTCAGTTTCTTGTTGGAAAGCCTGATGATTTGTTCAACCAGCCACACTGTTAGTTATAACTAGTTGCAGTTATGTTTTTGATTGTCAATAATATAAACCAATACTGGCAACGTTAAAGCTAAAGGACACTATAAGCTGATTGTGAATAAACTTACTCTGGAAACTTGAGAAGTTTTATATCCAGTAGATGAATAGGTTCTTGACTGATGTTTCAGGAAAAGCAGGAGAGTGAGAGAGTGAAATGTTTGTAAGGTGATACTCTCATAAATGTACAGACAAAGTAGATACTAGGACGGAAGTAAAATTAGAGATCTTCGTTTACTTTTATTTGTACAGTGCTAGGAACATTTTGAAGAATCAGTTAACAGACTAGAATATGAGGATTATGGGAACATGATTTTAAATATCGATACATTCTCACAGAATATTTTGATAACTTTCTCTGTGGCATATTTATGTTTGGATTGTACAAGGGTCAAATGAATGCTACTTTTTTCCTTTCAATGATTATGAACACTCCTTCCTTCCTAGCTTGGTGGGCAAGTGGATTTCTTAAGTAAGCTTCAGTAATAAATATGTTTTCTAAAATTTGCCTTTTAGTCAGAACGCTCACATACTCAACCTTTTTGTTATAACTGCTAATGTTTCTCCTGCCAGCCTGAATTCTGGAGGTAATTTTCAAGATTTAGGTCTTGCATACTACTTCTTTTTTTTTTTTTTAAACTTTTTCCCTTTTTTTTTAACAATTTTTTTTTCTTCTTCTTTATGTTGCCTGAAAAGTTAGGCCCATATATCCATAGTGAATATCCCCATATAAGTAATTTTCCACTTGAACTGTTGTAAATGAAGGTGAAGACAAGAAGTAGCTTCTCTTTTTCCCTCTTCTCCTCCCACCCCCTTCTCCCCTCTCTGGTCTGATTGTCATGTTAGGCTTTGTAATCTCATTCACTAGTATCTCTGTCTCTCTCTGTTTTTCCTTGTCTGGTACTTGAATCTGGAAGGTAATCTTCCTTTTTCTTCTAATCAGAGCTGTTCTTTTGCCATCCTTTTGAAAGAAATGTGAGGTACAAACCTCGTAATCTGTTTTCTTTTTGAAAATAACTGTAAGCTAAGTTGAAGGTATGTTCCTGCCCTCCGGAGTATCTACATTACAGTCTTATTACCATGATAAACATCCCTTTGTCTTAGTCCATTTGTGAATAGTTTGTTGTGGACAAAGCATCTGTTTTTGAGGTAGCTGTTATGATCTTAGTTATTCAGAAATAAATAACATATACAAAAATATGTACTTGGTGCATGAGGTATGCATAATACTGTGTTATCTAGAAATAATTGCATGTGTGTGGTCACACATGCGGCATTATTAGTTTGTCTACTTGTATTCGGATTATGAGAAATGATACTTAAGAATGCTGTTTTCTTTCTCAGCAATGTGTATAATCAGTAACTTATTTTCAATCCCCCAAATGAAGGAGTGGATAGAATAGCAAAGTAATCTTATATTGTATAGTACGCCTTAAAAAAAACCCAAAAAAACAAAACAAAAAAAACCTCCAGCAAGATTCCAGGTTAAACTTTTTCAATGCTTATTTTCTAGGGTATTCAGGCTCAGACTGTGGCAAACTTCTATCTTGCTTTTGAAGCACAGCTTGCAATAATTCCTGTCATAAATAAGGTAATAAAGGTTTTAGAGTTTCATATTAAATAGTTGGGTTGTTTATAGAAGATTTATAAGAAATGTATCCTCAAATAGAAATATATAATGAAAAAATAGCTAGAATATAATAAGAACTTTGTGGTTTACTCATAAATACATAAAGGTTCCTTGATTTGTATATTTGGAAACTACAGTGCTGGATCATAAAGAAGATGTGATTGCCTGTATATTTAGCAGTTTGTTGTTTTTCAGATTGACTTGAAGAATGCAGACCCTGGAAGAGTTGAAAAACAAATTGAGAAGCTGTTTGATATCCCTATAGATGAATGTGTAAGGGTAAGATCTCTTTTAAGTTTTAGAACATGGCTGATTGTATATCTGTATCTACTTTGTTGCTAATGAAAGTCATGTACACGTAGTAAATAAACAGGGTGTCATTTGTCTGCCTGTCTTTGTCTGACATACATGAATTTCTTTAAAGATTGTCTCCTGGAAAACAAGAGTGGAGAACATACTTCCCAGTTAAAAATTCTAGTATGTCTTGATGAATGGCATCGGGTAGGTTTTAAATTATTTCTCATTGTGGGTCCGTAAATTGTTTTCACTTTTACTGTAACAACAATTGCCATTCAGGAGANTTCCACCGTAAGTTCTGTATTTAGTTATGAAAGCTTGTAAGGTTAATTAGGAAACCATGAGTTGCATTTACACGGTATAATGGCACTAGTTTTGCACTTAATATTTATCTAATTTAAAGTCAATACTTTACAAAGAGATGTGGGAGAAATCTAATGTCTGAGCTGGTTAAGTCAATTTCAAATTGCAAATCAGAAAAAATGACACTTCAGATTTGAGATGCCTTTTAAAAAATGAATATGTGAATGTCAGCAGAGAAGAATTCTTTATTCTTAAGAAGTGGGAGAGGAAAATGAATTCAGTATGAAATGAAAGATGAGAGGTGAGCCACTAAAGATACTTCTGTGAATGTTTATATAGCTTCCATGAAACTTAGTGTTTGAGGATCTATGTGTGCTGTTACTCCTTTTGAACATGCATTGTTAAAATGATAAAGG
>VYZW01000178.1:7715-17863 GCA_013401315.1 Balaeniceps rex
TGACCATCAAATGCTAATGCTAATATTAGTACTGACATGGTTTCATCTTGGGATCCCTATAACCTTATTAACAACCTCCTGGGAAGAACTCAACCAGTCACAGCCTTGTTGTCTACTCAAAGAGACTGGCAATGTCTGTGGTGTCTTGTACAACTCTTGATTTTAAATGCTATATTTCTTCCTCACAGTGCCTGAAAAATCCTTCAGGAACTCTTAGACATTCTTTCTGTCATGATTTTAAGGTCCTTGCACATTTACTGGAGGGAAATTTACCCCTGGACAAACAGCTTCAATGAGCTGAAATTATTTTTAAGACATTTATGGAATACTGGGAAAAACTCTGTAGGTATCTTGTGATTCTTTGAGAGTTGTTTATTCCCAGATCACTTGGGAGCTGTGACTCTTGAGGACTTATCTACTATGTAAACAGGGTCCCCAATGAAGTCCCTAAACAGCAACAGAGGAAGGGTTTGTTTTCAGCAGAGCTATGCAACCTCACCAAAAACCCATAAGCTGAGCCATAAGCCAAGCCTGCTCAAGCACTTGTGTGATAGCAGAAGTAAGTCTGCATAAAAGGCTTCATAGCACAGGTAAGACAGCAAGATGGTGTGACTCACAGCCTAGAATTACAAACATTGCCTGAGACTTTGCCCATCATACTAATGATCTGGGCACTTTTCAGAACAGCCATCTCTGGGCTGTAGCTCTGTCAGGAGTTATAAATTGGGTCTTTCCCTTGGTGCATATTGAGATTGTATCAGAAAGCGCTGACCCCTCAAGAGTGAAAGGTCAGATATAAGAATCTGCCCTGCTGAAGTGATTTGTAATGTGACTTATGGATTCTGCAGTATTATTACAGTTATTCTGCAGCTCTGACAGCTCTAGACTGAAGGCCACATGGACAGCGTGAAAAAGCAACAAGCAAAAATATTTTGTTTTGCTGAACAGTCCTGTTCAGCACATGATAAATTAGTATAGCAAGTTCTAGCCCTTCTTCAGCCTGACTTTGTGTAAGTCTTCTCCTAGATTTTACTTTGTTGTATGTTTATGGGAAATGTGTCCCTAAAAAGCTCTTAATTGTCATGTGTTTCCTTCTAGTAGGCGTTTTGATGACAGCTATGCTAGAGGCACTTCTGTTGTCAGTCTTTTCTGTCTGAAGTGTTAGTGTGAAGGTGCCTTATCTACATTAAATGCTCTTCCCACTTCTACCCATGCTAGGCCTTGGCTGGAGCCTGTGTTACCCAGACACTCACTTGAATGTCCGAAGTCTTCTCCTGACCTTAATTTAATCACATATTATTATCCATAGTAGAAGGTACAAGGAGGAGAGACCAGTTTTCTGGTCTCTCCTTTATGGTCTAGATAAGCATATCTATTGCAATTGATTATCTACAGCAATAATTTATACAGTAGATTGTGCTGTTAGTATCTTTGTTGGATTTACTTTGTGAGTTTTTCGTAAAGTGGCACACCAGAAGAGATTGTTTAAGTAGAGGAACTGAGGTCCAGCTAGAGCAGAAGTGGAAAAAGGAAATATCCCTTGGTTTCTTTGTTAATAGTCAACTCTCTGTTACCCCAGTTGGATTATCTGAGCTGTGGATTTATCAGTGTCATGGGTAGCGGATCTACTATCTTAAGGATAGTAGCAGGGTTAGATGAGTACAGTGATTCATGACCAAGGCTGTATAGCTTTCAGGGCGAGCTCATCACTGGAAGCAATATAGCTGCTGTCTCATGGAGCAGCTGGCTTTGCACTGCGACAGCTTGGGCATTTTTGTATGTTGTTCCCAAGACTAGGATGCCAGGGATTTCAGTGCAGGCTCCATCTCCATTTGGCGATACCTCCAGTTTGGTGAAGCTAATGAGCTCCACCAGCCAAAATGGACCTGCCTCTTTATGAAATGACTGCTTTGGTACTGCTTCCCAGGCAGTGTTCCTCGTCCAGGAAGATGATTCAGTAGACTGCAGTGTCACATGAGTACATAGACCCTGGTTGGTCTACTGGATCAGCTGGATGAAGAGCACTTCCCAGGGGAGCACTGCGGCAGGCGTGCAGTGCTGTGTTTGAGACTGTTGAAGCCAGTTTGTCTCTGGCAGACTAATACTGCCGCTGCTGCACTGGGATTGCAGTATGCAGCTAATACCTTTGAGGGAACTAGCCTCTGTCAACCAAGCATGCCATAAATTGGTTCAAGCCTGCCAATGGGTTTGGCTAGATGCAAACAAGCCTTCTGTCTGTTCACTGCTCTGTGCTGTCTGCTACTCCCTTGTTTGCAGTGTTATTCATACTATCCAAGCTTTTCCTACTATTTGCTGGTATAGCAGCTCCCCTGTCAACTCTAAGAATGGACTATGCTTTGACTGGATTTGTGCAACCTTAGATGCAAGATACTCTTTGAGTGAAGCTGGTTTTGGAGACACATTTAGGTATTGACTTAACTTACAATTTTCCTTTTCCTTAATCTTTTTTTGTAAAGTACACTGAGATCCACCACTAAAAAATAAGATATATTCTGTCTCTCTCTCCCCCTCTTCAGTCACTTTTTATACCTCCTCTAAATCTCTCATGCACTTCCTCATGCTCTTCCTCTGTCGTTCTTCTATCATTAGTGTCTTCCTCTTCATAAGACAGCCTTTTTTTTTAATTACATGATCTCTGTTTCACCAGCTGATCTTTTTTTCTCATTCCCTTCCTAGCACACATCCCAAGTCTCTCCTTCTCAGGGATAAGCTATGATTGTAATTTGAAGAGTGGCGGCTGATCTATGACTCCTTGGCTAGGGCCAGGGAAGTAACTGCAAGGTCAGCTGTCTGTTGCTGAGACTGTTGCTCAGTATTTCAACACTTAAAGAGCACAAGACCTCTTACCTTCCTTAGCCAAGATCAACACCTGTACAGCAACTGATGGCTTCTGAAAAAGTGAGATGGAGATCACATGTTACTTAATACAATTGTTAATTAAGAATTATTTCATGTTACTGTTTTCTGAGAAAAAATATAGGAACATATTTTCCTAGGCAGTATACAAGAAACCAGAAATATGGAGGGCGTTTTTGATCACACAAGGGATGCACTTTCTCTGCTCCAAAGTATTGTCTCCCTCACTGACTGCTTTGTCACTCTTGCAGCTGAAGTCTGATATGCATCACTGCTACAGGAAACCCAGACAGCTGTTTGGCAAAAATGTGCATGTTGGTGTATCAGAAGATGTATCAGAAGATAAAAATATCTTAGGCAACTCAGACGTCGTAGCTGTGATCAATACACTTTTCATCACAGAAGTTTGTGAAGAATAAGATGACCGAACAGTAAGGACTTGTGATGCAGATCCTTCAGGCATGTCACCATACCTCGAAACACACTGCATTGAAAAAGATCAAAGTGAATCCTGATATTATCTCCTTCAGGCTAGAAGACAAAATTGAATGTTTAAATCCACAGTTCATGGTTTTCCCTGATTTTCCCCTTCCACTAGTACCAATGTGATGTGATTTCACTGAGGGCACTGAAAACACAGCAATGTGAAACTAGTATCTGAAATTTCAGCCAAGCTCAGCTGCTGTAATTAATGCTTATCATTACTGGCAGTGATAAATAATAAACAGAGATAATTGAACAATGCAAGTTCTTGTTTTATCACATATTTAAATAATATTTTCATTGAAAATCTGAATTTAAAAGGAAATTAAATAAAAAACAATTTTTGGAAAAGTTTCTGGTTAAAAACTTTATTTTTTGAAAACATCAGACCCAAAACCTTGCGCTGAAAGTGCTTTCTTCCTTTCTATGGTTAGGTGTAAATCAGTTATTTTTTTACTAGGAAAGATTTTCTAATTAGGACTGAATGGTTTTATTTCATCAAAGGTAAAATCAGAAAATTTCAACCATTCATGCTGAATCACCAGGGCCCCCAGGGCCCTTATGGGCCTCCCTGTCCCTGCCTGCATCTTCCCCTCCCATCCTCGACCCTGGGGCCTTGCCCATCTGCCCACAGCCCACGACCCCACGTCAGCCCCCTGGGGCCATCAGCCCCTGCCCCAGTGATGCCAATGCCACAGCGGGGATGGTCTCCAGCTCCCAAGCCCTGCCCTGCTGGGCCGTGGGGCAACACTGACAGTAAGCAGGAATACTGCCATCAATACCAAGCAGTGGGCATAAAAAAAGTGAGCTACCATCAGCAAGTAAAAGCAGAATTTGCTGTAAATTAATCACTCATGGCAACTGCATGGTGAGTGTCTGCGTGCATGTGTATCTATTTATCTCTCGCACTTGCAGGGACGTGGGGAGGAAGAGACAGTCCGTACCAGAGGAATGCAGATTATGTTTTTTTTTTTTTCTGTTCTCCTTGCCCTTTTGCAAGGAAAAAACATAAGCATGATTAACATTAGCTCTGTCACACTTTCCTTGGTGCAAATGAGATGCTGCCCTAGTGCTGTTGTTTCTCGTCCTGTGTTGAGTTGTGCAGTGTAGATACTTTATCCTGCCCGTGTCTGCTGTAAGACCAGAGATCATGTTATCACTTTACAAATATAGCATATTAGTACATCTGGAAGGCTAGTCACGCTGTGGGGTTCAAACAGGTCTGGCTGGCCATGAGCTATGCTGCTGCTATAAACAACCTCAGTGTCCCAAATTGAATAACCGCAGAGCACACTCGGGAGCTCTGGACACTCGTGTTCTTTAGTAGTAGGTAAGTGACAGTTTTGCTGATTATTGTGTTTCTTCAGATGTGTGGGGTCAAGGTGGGAAATGGCAGGGAAAGTGAGAAGTCATTATCAGGCCTTCATTGCTGCTACCATGCTGGGGGGTTTTAAATGCTAATGTATGTGGGAAAAATAGCTGAAACACAGAGCGTTATTCCAAAGTGGTGTGTTTGCTGGGTACCTTTAAAGATAGTAAGATTCACCCCATACATAGTTCCTCTAAGCAGATTTACACCTCTGACAAATCCAAACTTTATAACATAGGAAAGCTTTCAAGACTCACTCTGTGACTCAGTTGTAATAAATCCTTGCTATTACATCTCAAGGACATATGCTGGTGTGAGAATGATTTTCAATAAAAAAATGGTTGGAGAGGTTGGTCATTTATCTTTGTTGTCTGTCAAAATTTAGGGTGGAATTTAAAAAGTGTTATAGAACTTCAGTTTCTGAAGGCCACTTACAGCTAATCTAACTGGTATAGGAAATCTATCCTGCTAAATCTTTTGAGAACAAAGCCTACCATTTAAAGTCAAATATTGTCATTATTGTTGTTGTTGTTGCTACCATAAGTATTTAGATGCTGTCTATCACTGTCATGTTACTTTCTGTAGGCTAAAAGGTACTGACCAGCTCTCTTTCTCTCAATAGTAGTTAACTGAGCACTATTTCAGGGATCAGTGATGGATGATAATGCCCATTAGCCAAAGAGGTAGATCCTTTCAAAGACTTTCATCCATTTGCTTTTCTCAGACAAAAGTTGAAGGTGGAGAATTATTCCAAGGAGGATGTCCAGCTGTTCATGCCACCTGTGTCTCGTGTCCGCAGGCATGGGAAGGTTTTGTGGGAATGGCTAAAGACACAGCTGTGGTGAGAGAAGAGAGCTGATAAAATACAGCTGCCGCCTCATGACTGTGTGGTGTGGTTTGGACTATTTGAGCTAAAATAACTTGGCTGCTGAAGTAGTTGAAGGCAGCATCTTCTCTTACTGATCTAAATGGCCTGCCATATCTTCTTAAATCATATAATTTGACTGCTTAGGAACTGGCCATGTAAAATGATCTTGTGTCTAACACTGGAAACAGGACTAAGGTGCTTGATGCCATACATCAGACATAGGTTTTTGCTCTCCTTCTGCAGTAGAGGAAGACACAGGTGATAGGATTGGATTCTTAGATCAATGCATGGAAAATGGACCATGGGAGCAAAAGGAAATGACCAAAATTTTTAAGGTCTTTGGCTGGTCTCAATTAGGACAGGGAGCCTAAAAAAACATTTATGATGCTGTCATCCACCCATATAGATAACTTCAGAGGCTGGACCCTGTACACGAAAGGTAACAGTAGTAGCCTCACTTTCTGGGGATAGTCCAGGTCCATTAACCTTAAGACAAATGAGAATAAGTCAATGAAATGTGCTAAAAAACTGGATGGCATGAAACAGGTCTGAGAAACCTGAGACTATAATTTTATGCCTAATTAAGATCATCTAATTGTATGTGAAAGCCTCTGTGTTTTGTTCAGTGGCACTGAGTGCAATTTTATTTGCCATGGGTCTTTGTATGAGTAATTAAGTGGGGTCTTTCTAATAAATTCTTAGCACACACTCTAGGTTTCCCAGGACTCTGTTGTCTAGTACCTAAAACAACTGTTTTCACCTGCTGACTACAGCTACATTCATGGATTCAACCACCTTTAAAAATATGTAATACACTTTTGAGCTTACTGTTTTTCCTTTGACAGGAAACAGCCTTAAAATACATGCCCATTTCAAATACATCAGCCCTCTCTCAATCTTATGAGACTTAGACCGCTCTTCAGCAACGCCCAGTGAAAAAAAAAGAATGGATTTATGTCACAGACGTCAGTCCAGTGTTTCATTAGCTTCATTGTCAGTGGAAGAATCACTTTGAATAATTAGTCAGCTCACTGAAGTGCTAGGGGAATACATCTGTAATAAATCCCCTTGCATATGTAACATCTATCATGCTTGATGGCAAACATATTAGTGCTACAAGTTGAGGAAGTATAAGGAATATTGTAATTCAGCTGCTAATTAATCCATAATTAAAGACCTAATTAATGAATAACGCTCTGAAAAATTGTCTAAAAATCAAGATGTGAAGACTGCAGTGATAAAGAGGAATCTTGTTTGTGAGACTGGTTAATTTACATCTAGAATAGGAACTGATTAATGACAACTGTCAGTAAGACATTGTGCTGCAACACTGGACAAAGAAAAATACGCACATAAAATGTGTGGAAACCAAGCTCAGCCTTTGCATACCTATATTCACATATCTTTTTAATTTTATGATCTTCGTAGTTATTTCTACTTGAAATATAAGGAGTAGGTTAAGAAAAGACATATTTACTCTCTTAGCTGTGGTACGTAAACAATGCAAAAGTTACTTATTTGTGTGTGAAAGAAGCTAATGTCAGAATGTGTTCTTAAATGCCTCTTTTATGAAATAGCTAAAGCAGAAAACTCAAAAAGAACTTGATTCATCAGAGCATTCAGGACTAAGCCCTGTGATATGCAAAGACATTAATTTCTGAAATTAACTTCAGTGAAAGCTGGACTAATTAATAACTTGAAAGTGTCACTGTCTGTCTGTGTTTGTTTATCTTGGAGCCGGCTGGCTGAGACTATGCTCTTGAGAGAGCAGGAGGGAGCATTTCAAACTCCCAAAACATCTGGGCTCACATCCAGGTGTCAGGACTGCTTTCTCCAACCCTGGAGCAGCTTGTCCCTTTCCTCTTCTATTTATTCCGCAGTGCAGCTGCATTTGCTGGATCTCTGCGGACCCAGGCCTTCAGGGGTGCACCTGCTGTGCCCATAACATTGCCCTGCCCACGTGCTCCCCAGAACCCAACCATCACTCACATGAATATATGTTCTGAAGCACAATCTAACTTGGATCCCTGACCCAAACCTCTGACTGTCAAATCTGTGCATTCGACACATAAACCAGCCAAACTAGCAGGAAGGATAATTCCCTGCTGGTGTAGAACAACGAGAGATTGTTACTGGCAGCAAGACTAGGTAGGGAAGAACAGCTTCCCACTTTGCAGTCCTCTCCCACTCCCCAAGTGGCACAGGGTAGCACTACCCCACTTACAAGCTGTGCACAGTTAGCACGGTATAGTTGTATACTATGAACATTGTCACAATTTCTATTGCTTTTTCAATCACAACATGTTTCTGTAATTTATTCTTTCCTTGATAACACAAAAAATGTGTTCAGTTGCTACCCAAATGTCAGGTTTCCTTTGAATTATTTAAAGACTTGTGAGATAAATGACTTGATCATTCTGAAGCACAGTGTGATCGAGCTTATTTCCTAGGAAATAATTTGAAGGATTGGTAGGAAACATGTTCACCCACATTTTCCCCTATGTAATCCTGCCAGTAATATTCATAAGATTGCAGCCGATCTCCCACAGTGATTATCTGAAAGAAAAAGGACCCAAGTGAACAAGGCTGTTAAATAAAATTGAAGAAACCGAAACATTAATAATTTGGTAACTCATGCAAAGCAGCAAAGGAAAGTACACACAGTGCTGTTATTGAGGGCAACCAGGCCCCATACAAACTCAGGAGGGCTGTAACAGAGACTAATATTGGCTGTATCTGTAGTATCAAAACTGTGTTGGACATCTTCCAGACTCAAGAGAAGACACAGGTCTTGTTCTACAGAATACACTGTGCACAGGCAAGTTGGTCAGCATTAACACTGGTGCCAGCTATGTTCAGACAAGGCTAGACTCTAGTATAATAAAGCCAATATAATTTTGGCTTGTGACTAGCTGTATTCAACCCACTCCAGACAGACATAATGTTGGTAAACAGGGAGGAGCTGTAGAAGAGTTGGTACAGTTAGTCCTAGAAGGCCACACAGTCATCATATCTAAGAACACTTTTCCCCTGTGCTCCACTACTTTCCTTTCCAAAGATGACCTTGCCTTGTCCTTAATTTTTGGTAGTATGCTCCTCATTGCATCTATACATTGATAGATCGCAGACGCTGAGTTGAGCGCAGAAAGGCTGCAAACTGCTCATTCAATGAAGCTGCTGATTTGAAGAACACTTCTCTGTGGAAGGACTTCTGTCTGGAATTCAGTGTTACTTTTAGCTTATGTATGCTTAAACTGTTTGCTACTCAAAGATCAGGCAGACCATGGCATCTTGTGATGCAAGCACAGATAAATGAGATGAAACTCCTTCAGCATTAAACACCAGGAGCTGCCAAAAGGCAATGCCATTTTAAAATCCAGGTGCCTGAATGTTCCTCCATATCCCAGGTTGGTTACACTTCCAGATGTACTGCAAGACATCATTTCCCCCCTTTTTATTAAGCCCAGGAGAAAAAAAGAAAAAAAAAGAAGAAAGAGCCAAATGCCTGCTTTGAGTTCAGAGGCCAAGTGGAAACAAATACAAGTAAGTGGTTATGAGATCACTCGCTGCCATCAAAGGTGGCTGTGGAAATATCTGGCAGGTCTGTGGCAGAGCTGTAAACAAGGGGTGGAGATATCAGCAGCTGAAGGGAGCAAGGGCATTTAAGGGGTAGCATACTAAATCTCTCCAGTTTTACTAGTGGGTCGGCATGGTCTGAAGTACGCTTATCTTTGTGCAACAACCTGAAAAACAATAAATAGAAAATAAAGATTATAGACATTATAAGGCAGATATCTTCTTTTCCATTCTGTAGTTTTTCAACACCTTACTGAATAGATTCTGGTATAGAGCTCCTGGGTATTCCTATTATTAAAGAAGAAAGTCTGAAGTACATCCTAGAGAACTGTCTGCGTACCTTTAGGTGAATTTATACGATAAAATAAAATAAGTTATAATATAAATGATAAAATAAAAATAATCCATGAGGATACTTAAGCAGATGCTTTACTAGCAATAACATTTGACATTAATGTTGTATCATTTAAATAAAAACATATGATGAGTATCATCACTAAGATTTTGCTTTTTTGCCACCTAATCCTCCAGATGCTTAAAAGTGTCAATATCCTTATACACATAAGGACCGTGCTTGATTTTAATAGGCCTATTTATATATACAGTTACATGAATAAAATTTTTGTAAGGTTGTAAAGGAACAGGTTTGTCTTCTTTTTAAGACCAAAAATCTCATAGAAGTGTCTGTAAAGGCATTTGTTCTNCATGGCAATCAGAGACCTAAAACCAAATATTGATAGCAAAAGAGTGCTCTTATGTGAGCAAGTGCTTCTTCTCACCTCAGCTGGCCCAGAGAGGTGGTGGATTATTAAATTCACCTGGAAAGAAGTAAAGATGGGTTTCAGTGTTGATGTAGGGCAAGGCTGAGAGAGTTGCTTGGTAAGGTGCTTTAGTGAAGGCACTGGGCTCTGGAATGGTGAAATTGAGAAAAGTTATTAGGTCATGGTATCTGGGACTGAAAGTACAGCCCTGAGG
>VYZW01000179.1:0-89099 GCA_013401315.1 Balaeniceps rex
AGTAACTCTAACCCAGCTGAAACCAGGACATATGGGAAAGCATTTTTTTTAAAAGTGTGACTTGGGTTCCTGAGTCACTTAAATGGTTCTGAAGATTTGACCGAATATAATCGGAGCAACTCCCTTACGCTTCAAATGCATGATGTTGTTTTGTGAGACGAGCCTTCCAAGCATTGCAATGCGTGCTTGCTTAGCCGCGGGTCGGACCTCCGTCCCCATGAAACCCTGGAGGTTGCTTCAAGGCCATGAAAGCATTGAATTCCCCGCAAAGCACCATCATGGATGCTGGGCATCAGACAAATCATCCAGTGCCCGCTGCAGCCATTTAGTGGAGAGGCTGCTGCTGCACACCATGAGCTCTGAGCTGCGAGGGAAGCCTCTTGTGCCAGCAGAGCTCAGCACCTCTGATCACCTTCTGAAGCCGTCCTTCTCTCTCCTTTGGTGACAGAAGGCTCCCAGAACAATTATTTTCCTGGTTTGGGAGTTATGTTCCCAGGCTGTGGTGTGACGGCAGAGCAGCGCAGCTCATGGGGCTGCGGGACGTGTTTGACCACATGCTTTTGGAGAGGTTGGCAGTTAGCTCTAGAGATCAGGTCTTCCTGCAGAGTTGATTTTTTTTTTCCTACATTTGTAATTTTATTATGTGATTTCATAAATTAATCTCTGGCGTATTAATATAATGCAGATGTTGTGTTTTCAGACTGCTCTCCTGTATTTTACCTCATTTGCTGGCTGAGGTTGGCCGTGATGGAGGTGGGTGGTCTGCCTTGTCCCCGAAGGGAGGCACCATCTTTCCAGTTCCTTCCACATCTGTCCCTTTAGCATCACTGGCTCCGCATCCAGACTGCCTGCCTTCATTGAACGTTTTTTGGAGCAGAAGTGCTGTTTAGCCCTTTTCCCAAGACACACATGTGGACATATCCTCTGGGAGCTTGTGGTTCCTGGTGTGTGTTTGACAGTTGTTACAAAAACACCTGGCTCTGGGAACTAAACCCTCTTTTTCTTTGGCGTTCAGTCTAGGTCGCGTACATCACTAAAACACAGTTTCATAGTGTTATCTTTTTCATAATTAGGAAGAAAGTATTTTTCCTCACCGCCTTGCTCTGGCCGCTCCTTCCTGCAGTCTCCCTCGTTGGCTGTATGTGCGCTAAGACCCCACTTACTAAAATTTCTACAAAAACGGTTTTAGGTGGGTGAGCACAAAGTCAGATTTTTTTTTTTTTTTTCTTTTTTTGGGGGCGAGGGGCAGTCAGCACACAGTCAAATGGCTCCTGTGAGGAATATTTCATCCTGGTCCTTTACAGTTCATGCCTGCAAATTAGTGCTCTTAACTCAGATGTGGCTGCAGCTTTTTTTTTTTTTTAAATTTTTCCATATATTTATTTATAGAGTCACACTAGCAACAAATCCTCTTTTTCCACAAACCCTTTTCAGAACCATGCTCTGCCTCCTCCATTCTGGCTTAAAAGCACCTTGCTCTTCTGAGGAAAACTTTGAATATCCGTCATGCTGTCCTGATTTAGTGAGACTTTTTCTCTGATCTCTGCCCTCCATTCATTCTAGAATCTGCAATGAATTTGGGATGTAAATTAAAAAAGCTATCTGATGTTTGTTGTTCTTCTAGGTCTAGAAGCTTGTTTTGCATTTGTTCTTACTTGAACACACACTGAAACAAATGTATCCGCTTTGCTGAAACAGCTTTCTTTAGCATCTCAAGGAAGCTTCTGAGTTAAAAAATAAATATATCTGTGTTTTTCCAGCTCTGCTTTACCAGCATAAGCTTGGCAAAGAAATGTAATCTCCTTGGGTCTGTCTTGATGTTTTGTAGAACTTATTCCCATTTATTGCAAGAACTCTTAAAACACTATATTCAGGTTTAATTTTTTATTATGTGTTTACATTTTGGAAGGAGTAAGCACGGTGGTGTTGGAAATTCTAATTAAGGATAACATTTCTGGTTCAAAAGATCTCTCTTCAGTCCAGAGATTCTCTTCCCTCTCTCCCAGTTTTCTATGTGCTCCTTAAGCCTGCAGGAAGTTTTGCTTGGGTCATTCACTTGCAACAGGATGTTATCTGAATACTGAATTAATGTATGCAGTCTGTCACTTGGTATTTCTTCTGTTGTTCTGCTGGAGATCTCCCAGGGTTGCAAAGACCTTGCAAGCAGCAATGGCAATAACAGGAATGTGCCTATGATCCTGCAAAGTAAAAGAAGAAACGTTAAGCTGCATGTCTCTCCCATCACTGCGGGGTGTGAATAAATAGATCTAATCAACAATTTACATTTTAACCTCAGACCAGGTTTTATTTTTAGGATTTGTCATTCAGCCCAAGTGAAACCTTTCCATTTCTGTCTGGTGGTGTTTCTAAAAGCACCTTTAATTTATTACTGAGACTGTATTTTAAGATGTATTTACATTTTAATATAATCTGCTGCTTTTCTTATTTGAAACAAAGCCTACCTGTTCTTCATTAATTATACTATCATTTAACCTGCTAACCAGGTTGCTACTAATTACAGTTATCTCACTGTTCTGCAGCTGATAATACGCAAAAATGATTAGACCTCTCTGTATCTCAATTAGCTAGAGCTGTAACGAGGTGGCAAATTGTGAAGGCTTTTACAGGTATTGTAAAGGTATTTGCAGATACCTTACAAAGCTGGGAGGAGTGGCTGCTGCACCCGATGGGTGTGCTGCCCTTCAGAGGGACCTCGACAGCAAAAACTGAAATAGAAGAAACTCTGTTTAAGCATAGAAAAATCTGGTTTACTGTAGGGTGATTGAACACAGGTGATTGAGCAGGTCAACTCCACCAGAGAGGTTGTGGAGTCTCCATCCTAGGAGACATTCAAAACCCAACTGGTCATGGTCCTGGGCAACCTGCTCGAGGTGACCCTGCTTGAGTAGGGGTTGGACGGGATGATCTCCAGAGGTGCCTTTCAACCTTGACCGATCTGTCACTCTGTATGGCAGTACCTTTGTAAAGACAGAAGATCCCATGGTGGGCTCCACAGAGAGCTGCAAATCCTGGTGGTGATGCTGACTGTTCCCCCTTGCTAACATCAGCTCGAACCTGAACAGAGCAAACATGGGAAGAGTTGCTGGAGACTTCTCTGAAGAGAGGCAGTAGAAAGTGATGTCTGAGACCAACTACTGGGGAGATGTTGGTCCAGCAGGGCTGGAGCCAGGAGCCAGAGGCTGGAGTGAAGGCACCCCACAGGACCAGAGCCTCTGCTGGAAGATAAGCCAAGAGGTTTTTCACTTGAGCCCTGGTTTATCATCTTTCCACCTACTTTGATCTCTTCAGGTGCTCTCCAAACATTTGGATTGCATCTTGAAGTGGAAAGGACATGTTGTGAAGGAGAAGCAGAGTGAGGCTGCCAACAGAGGAGAGCTTGTACCACACCCTTGCTGCCTGCGGGGAAAGCCTGGTCTTGCTGACAAGCAGGAGAGGAGGAAGAGCTGAGGCTCTTCCAAGAATCAAGCTGTGTCAGTCAGAGGTGTTAATACAACTGCTTTATGAGGAGGAAATGTATACGCTCTCCTTCATCCACTCCAACAAAGATCCTCAGGTCAGGTCAAACCATCTACATGGGCTATTTTTACTGTTTGCCCTTTGCTATACTTGATAAACTGATTTGTGTGGGGGGTTTTGTTAGCGGTTTGGCTTTTTTTTTCCTGAAGTGGACTAGAGATGGTTCATGTGATTTCTTTTGTGTCCTCTGCAGTGCAGAAGATGCAGACAGGGTGGGACAATAGCATCTTTATAATCTTTTTAATAGCATCTATCCACAACACAAGGCGCTGCCGATGTACAGCCTGAATGCAAAGGTGATTTTCTTGCAGACTTAGGAATACTGCCCAAACAGGTAAAACAAGATGCTCGATGAAGACCACGCTCAAGAAAGATTGTATCCACAGTCTGAAAGCCAGATACGGCGTCACCGAAATGTACTTTGCAGTGGTAGCTGAGCTGGGAACCCTGGAAGGGGAGATTTCCCCACAGTTCTGGCATGAGGAACCGGGGGACCTCTGGTTCTCCATGAGGACCTCCTGATGCCTCGGACAGAGCTTGCTGCGACGTGAGGCAGGAGCTTGCTGGTGGGTCTGCTCTTGCTGGCACAGGCTGTGCTGCAGCCCGGCAGCACTCCCAGGGACTGTGTGGTGGTGATGCTTGGCCGTTCTCAGTGTGCTTCTGCTCTGAAACGTGGCTCTGTGTGAAGGTACCTTCTTACAGTGGCTGCTCCTTGTCTGCATCACTTCCATCAGCAGAGCAGGGGGAAAAATACCTTCCTGCTGCATTGCGGTGAGCACTGTGGAGCCACACACCTGAGAGGCAAGGACACAGTCTGTACTGTCCTGTGCATCGCCTGGGCAGTGCTGGTTTAATCATTTATCCCTGTTCACACCACCAAGACTTTATATTGGGTGCAGATGTGTATATTTGGGGTGGGGTTAACCCCAACCATTAGCTTGTCAGGTGTCAGGCAGGATTTGCAACACTGGCAGCTGGGGAGAAAAACTGTTATTAAGTATAACGTGACACCTTGGATACAGAAAGCAAGGGGAGACAATAAATACAGACTTCCATAATGTCGTTTTATAGTGTCACTCTTCAGAATTTATTAAGACTTAGTTGCAGCGATCCCTGCAGCTTCTTCTGGTTGAATCAGTAAACTCTGTTCATTATCTCCAGCATTTGTTTTGACCTACTGTCTTTTAAAGAAGAGGAAATATTGGAGGCATAGGGGCACCCCAATTACTTTGTTTGGCAGCTGGGTTTTTTAGTGTAAATCCAGCTTTTCTCAGGTTTGCTGCTAACACCCCAGCCAGTGCTTGTCTGGGTGGATGGGCCTGAAATGTGAAGCGCTGCTTGATGAGAGCACTGAGAAGTGCAGGCACTGAGAAACGCAGGCACTGACGACCTGCCTTAATCACTGCAGCCTCCTGCAAGCAGCATGTGGCAATGGGAAGAGAAGAGCCATAGTGAGGAGGGATCCGACTGTCATCTTGGAGCAAGTTTGCATGTCTTGTCATCCCACCCTGGTACCGTTCATGTGTGTGGGCGGTCTTGGACAGGCTGAGGATGGCTGAAGGTGGAGAAGGGTTCACAAGACCTTCCTTAACAACAGAAAGGTCATTGTTAAAGCTGCAGGCTCAAAGAATAGTTCACTGTCACTTCTCTGCGGGTGTTGCTGCTCGTTTGCTGTTGGGAGCTCACTGCCTTGTTGGTGCTGAGAATGGCACCAGCATTTTTCAAGAGTTCCTTGGTCTACAAATGAAGTTGTGCCTGTTTCTCCCATTTTCTGTCAGGCACAAATCACAGCAGTGTTGTGTTTGTGTACCTTTACACCTGTCCTCAGCATTTAGCTCTCCAGGATGGAAGAAAGTAAGTCCAAGCCCAACCTTCCAATAATTTATTATGTTCCTTGCACTTAAGGGCAAAATTTAAGTTGCCAAAAGCAGATGTTTGCTTGCTCCTTTTTTTAGCTCTCAGAGTACTTTCTGCATGCTTGATTGATGGACGTCCCTGTTACTTTAATAGTTGGGCTTTGCAGAAAGCTGTTATTACCAGAAAAATCTGGTGTGGGTTTCAGTTTTTCTTCTTGCATTGAAAATCCATTATTAATGTCTTTTTGAGGAAAAAATGCTTCAATTCTGGCATTTTGCTTTGCTTTGTCAGGCTCCTTTGCAACTGTCTTCTCTGAGGCACTTTTAAAATCAATATTACAAGTGTTCTTTATATTTCACTGTGTGGTTGAGGGTTTCTGCATCTTGCTATTGATTTCTAATTGTGTTGCCGGACGTTTGGGTGCACGCAGATTGCCATGTGATCGATTACTTTATATGTGTCTTCCCGATCATCACTGAGTTGGCTTTTTGCATGTTCCCTTTTGCCACGATGCTGCTGCTGAGCCTGGAAGTTACCAGGAGAGCTTTGCTGGCTTGTAGCCCATGAGTGCAATCTTGAGACACTGAACTTGTGACCATTCATTTAATTATGGGTTTGATTTTGGTTTTATATTGGACAGGGCGGTACACTTGTGAGGTCTCCTCTTTTGTGTGGTCTTTGCAGAGTTGTTCTGCCCTGGCTTCTTGGGCACTGTTGTGTTCTGCATCGTAGGAGCTTAACAGGTTGTCCTGTTTTTGTTTGGGGTGGTCATCAGCTCTTTGGATCAGTGCTGCATGAGCTCTGACATTGCCCCTTGGATCAGCTCTGCTAACAGATTGTGGCATTTCAGAGGTGCAAAGTCCAAGTGTCGATGAAATATCTGTATTATTAGCCACATCTGTAGCTGCTGTAAAGTTGGATTTGCAGATACAGGCACTTGGAGCATGTTCATGCAGTGTGAAGCATCTGTTTGAGAGCCTGGTGGGACTGAAGGAGGGTGTGAGGAGCGACACGGCTGTGGCCGGTACGGGCGCTCCAAAATGCATCCATTACTGCAGGTGGGCTGCAGCAGGGGAAGAGCGCTTGCTGAAGAGGACAGAGGACTGCACGCATGTGTGTGTGCACATGACAAGTCCTAAAAGCACAAGGGAGAAAGAGCAGCAACAGAAGTTTTCTGTGTAGGAAGGGTTTGCACGTGCCTCAAGCTCTTGTGAAGCAGGGTGATGAGCAGTCCTGCTCCAGGTCTCTCTGGGCAGGTATGGACATGTTTGTTGCTTGACCTGCCTGCGGGCAGGCTGCTTCCAAGCCCTCTGTGCGTTGGCAGCACAGGCTCCACGTCTGCCGGGTGCTTTGGTTGCAACAATATGCAATGTGTCGGTGGTCTGGGTATACAGTAAACTGCTGCCAGCTGGATTGGGATGTTTACTCGTCAGGCTTATCTTCAGTAAGGTTCAACTCATGTAAAACATGCTGCGCTTCATGGAGGCCAGTTCTAGCTTCTGAGGAATTAGTTGCTGTAGTTTATCCATCCATGCTGGGGACCAGACCAAAAAGACGGCAGAGGCACTGGTACCGTGTCTCTGGAGGACCAGCACAGAGTACGGGTGTTTTAAACACACTTGTAGAGGACATGGGCAGCTTGAGATCTTCCTGGGTCCAGCGGTGCTGCCGTTTGCTGGAGCTGGCAGTCGGGAGGGGGTTGGCATGTATAACTATGGGCAGGCTTTGACCTTGCCGCTGGAACTTAGTTAGCGATTCTGTTGATGTTCTGAAAATGAAAATATAATTCAGGCCACCTTCTCCAAGCTGGCCCTGAGAATCTGGGAGGAGAGGAATTACTGAATAATTACGGTCCTTTTTTTTTTTTCCTTTTTGCTAGAGTTACTGCTCAGTGTTGAACTGCAGTGTAAAGTGTCATTAGTTTCCTTGAACTTATTGGTCCAAATGTATTTTGCATTCATATAATTATGTAAATTGCAGTCTCATTAATCACAGCGTGTACTGCAGCATATCACTGTCTCACCTTATTTTACGGGTGGTTTGGCTGGTGGGAACCCCTGTGACCCTGGCCAGGGGGAAAGGCTGTGGCTGTAGCACTCCCCCTAGACTCCTCTGCCTGTTTTAACTCGTGCTTTGTATTTGCACACCTCTTACCCTGTGAGATCTGGGAGCATTTGCCAGTGCTGCCACAACTGTGGAGAGCAGCCACACTGCTGTGGAGGAGGGCAGCTGGGACACAACCCAGGAAGGGTAGGTTTGTTGCAAGTGAGTTTTGCTGTACCACATCCCTGCTGCTGATATTTCATTTTGCATCCATAGAAGTCCCGGCGCGGCGGAGCCCAGGCTCCTGGCTTTGCAGTAAATACCTGGAGCCTGAGCTGTTGCGCAGGGGACCACTGCAGGGCCGTTTGATGATGCTGTGGCTCTGTCTCCGTGGCAGAGCTCTCAGCCTTCCTGGCAATGTAAATTCTCCTGGCTGCATGCTAAAATTACACTGAGTTATTGATTTATCTTTGAGAGGATTTCCTTCCCGAGGGACATTTGTGGCTGTTGTAATGATTTAGTTCTGTGAGTGCAGAATCCATAGCAGAGCAGAGCCACCCTCCTGCCCGCAAGTCTGCAGCCCAGGGGTCGTGCTCCCACAGGCTTCCTCCGCAAGCTGATTTCTATTCCAAAGCCAAGGTTGTTCTGCTGTTACTTCCAAGTGACATCTGCAAATAAAAGGGCATTTTCAACTTTGCACTGAGCAAGCTGCAAGTCTCTATGCCACAGCACCAGCATTGTTATCCTGGACTTGTTGCAAACGCAACTCTGACGCTGGCATGTGGGAAGTGTGAAGCTGTGCCAGCATTAACGTACCCAGGCTCCTGGGAATGTTTTAATTCTTTAAAGCAGGGTATGATGTGAGCAGGATCGTGCAAATTTTTTTTTTCTAAAGATGCGGGGTACAGCCTGTCTTGTCTTTGCTTTCTGCTGACTCACCTGTGGAGCATCTCTAAGAATCAGGCTAGGCAAGTTCTATTTTGACCTCCTACTTGAACCCCTGAGGAGGCAAAGCCAATTCTCTTCTACCACCAGATTTTTCCCCTTAGCCCTGAAATCATAGTCCACTGGTTGTGGCTCTACTGGTGAACACCATCTGTAGAAGGACCCAACCCTTCAAGAGTTGGGCCAAATGGTTTACTGAATATCTCTGGAAGGGAAATGGCAGGCTCTGTGTCCCTGGGTGCCCGTCTCCAGCAATGGACAATCTAAAGCACCTCCTTGTGGTTTCCTGTATCTAACTCCACGGTGGATTTGGATCCGATCTCAGCTGCAGTGTGTGCACTGATAAAATGTGAGGCTGCTTGCACACGTGGTGTTATAAAACAGCATCCCCTGGTTAGGCCCAGGGAGAATGTCAATTTATTTTCCTGTGAACCAAGTGTGGCACAACTACTTTCTTTCTTAGTGATCTATCTGCAATATAAAACAAGTCCTTAGCGTCTATCTTAAATACTGCAGTGTTGACAAGTTCTCTTGACAAAAATTAGGCTAATGTTCCCTATGACTGCATTAGCTATAGAAACAAGGCTTTAAATTGAAGCTTAGGAAAGCACTGTACCAATGCTCTCTCCAAGGCATCTTCTTATTCCAACTTTTATTATTCAAATTCGTCCTCACTATAGCTTGGCAGTGTAGCTGGCAGACGAGTTTATCCAATATGTTCTGCTAGTCTCACAGCCAGGCGGTTTGGATCAGGCACCTTTCAGCGTTGAAATGCGGAAATGTTGTCCAACCGTCTGCAGACCTGGCTCTCTTGGCTCTGGGGGATGCTCTAGGCTCGAGGAAACATTGGTGCTGGGATGTTACTGCGACCGCTGGTGTGAAAGTGTGCTATAAGCCAGATGACACGCATCCGAGTCAATAAGCTGCGTGCCTTGCCAGCAGTGGCAAAGTGTCCTGAAATGCTCCCGGTGATAGCTGGAGAAGGGAGTTTGGTTTTCCTCTGTTGAACGTGTCTATCTTTTCAGTTTCAGCCTTGATTGAGTTATAAAGAGGAGCTGAGGACAGGAATAGGGATTGCCGAGACCCAGTCGTGAAGACCCCTTCTCAAGCTTCCCAGCCTTCCCCTTGAAAAATAGTTTCTTTTTTTGCCCCTTTTTCCTCCTGTAGCACAATCTTAGGCTTCAGCTCCTCGTTACCAACTGCAGATTAACCGTGGCCAGCTTAGACCTCCTGGTTCTCACCCTGGTGTTGGTCCTGACGGATTATCCCTCCCTAGAGAGCAGTTGTGTCCTTTCCATGCCTCCATGTTGCTGGGTTCTTCAGGGGTGGTTTTCTCTGCCCCTACGTTCATCTGTGGTGGCCATCCTAATGGTCACTGGAGAGAGGAAGAGAGGCTCTCTGAGGGTGCGAGATGTGGATGACAGCTGTGGTTGATGATGTTCTGGAGGTGCTAATCTCTGTCATAGTAAAGAAGGCAATGGTGCCTGGCTCAAAAAGATGTTTCATGCCTAAAATTTGGCAGAATAAATATCCTCAGTTCATTTTGTCAGGTTCTCAGTTCTCCTGGTCATCCCCCTTGTTCTTCTCTGCCTACGTTCTGTAATGATCTTCTCTGAACGTAGATAAGCCTTCAGCATCCCAGATGGGCTTTCTAGTATAACAAATACACCTGTGAGATGATAATTATTGAATAGGTTGCAGTGACATTATGAAGTAGTTTAGGCTTGGGGATAAATGACTTAGTGAGCTGGAGAGGGATTAAAACTGGCTTTTGTAAATAATGTTTCTCCTGCATGTTGACTTGGCGACATGGTGAGACAAAGGTCACTGCAGTGTCTGTGCAGCCCAGCATGCCATTTGATAGCTGAAATAATCAGAGTGTGGCTGGACACCTTCGATCTCCACTTTTCTTCTGCTGCTCAGACCTTTGTGGGATTAAACTCTCTAAACTGCTACAGTTCACAGAATTGAGCCCAATATCAGAAGAGAAAATAAATTAAGTGCTTCGTACTGAATTACTAAGCACATGCATCTTGCTGTAACCAAGGGTTCATGGTAATGCATAAGAAATGACTGTTTCAAAGCTGGAGATAAGAGTTTGCTTATAAAGTGAAAACATGTGGGTTTGCCAGTTTTACAAAAGGGCAACCCTCCTTCTTCGTTCTGTGCTATTAGTTTTTTCCTGGTGTATTTTCTGCTGTTGCAGTGCAAGTGAGAGAGAAGCCTTTGCAGAGAGGGAGGTGGAAGGGCAGAACCACTTGTTGCAAGGAGCTCTTTGCTATATGAGGCTTTTCTATATTGGCTGCAACAGAAGATATATCAACAGATGCTACAGCAGCGACTCTGGTCAGAGAGGCACCATATGTCCTCTCCCGAGCCCTCCCGTCGCTCCTTCCCTAACAGTCTTCCTCCCCAGGCACCTCACTAGCATCCGCCTTCACTTCCATTGCTTCCTGTCTCAGAGCATCCCAGAAAGTGGCAGACACCTTGTGGGAGGTACGTCCTGTGCCCTGCGCGTGCCAGCCGGTGCTCTCATCCTCAGTGATTATCTTGCCATGAGAGGGTCAAGGTTTGATGGGATTTCAGGCAGGCAGCTAAGCTCAGCTCTGTGCATGCCTCTGCACGAGGCTGGGCTACGTGCAGAATAATCTTTTTGGCTGCCAGCAATGGTAGGCGTGAGTTAAATGGACCCGCTGTGACAGTGTCAACCAGGGTCTGTCGCCTGTCACTGCTGGGTTTGCCTGCCTCTCCCTCCCCTTCCGCTCTCCCACTGCCGGAGCCGGAGGCGAAGCCAAGCCAGGCAGTGGGTGTATTTGGCAAGAGGCGTTAGGAGCTGTAGCCCGGTGCTCATGGGATGCTGCCAGTTTGAACAACTGGGCTCATGGTCCCCAACGCTTGCTGATCAATTGAGAAAACATGAATACCAGTGCTGTGGGAGAGCGCTGGACTGGTTTAAATTGACAGTCGTAAGTGATTGTCCAACCAAATGTCCAAATTTAGCTGATGCTTTCGCATGTCTAACCAAGTATTACTTACCAGAAAGCCCCTTCCTTGCAACATTTTTTTCTCTGCTAGCTGTGGACTGAATTTCAGAAGGAGGGGTTTGATTCTGGTATCATTTAAAAAATGTTTTCATTATATCTGCCGTGGGGAAACAAATTACAGAGAAGACCTCTCAGCACTAGGACAAAAGAGTGGCTCTAAAACCTTTTTCAGATAAACAAATGTTTGAGCTGTAGGCCTGATGGATGTTGTTTAAAGACATGGTCATTACTGCAGCAAGCAAGCGGTTGGCATTAAAAATCATAGTATGCAAGAAAGTAAGTTCTCCCACGGTTTACTGTGGGCGCGTGTCTCCCTGTAATCCTGGTTGTGCAGAGCCCTTAGCACCCTGAGTCCGGACAGTAATCTCTGTGGCGTTAGCCATGGGAAAACAGTAGCCCAGCAAGCACCGGTAAGTAGCTTCTCTCTTGCTAAATGAGAAACTGGAATGGAAATGGCCCTTTCTCTGCCCCCTGTCTGAGTAGGGTTCAAGTCCAGCGGAAAGCAGTGCGGCTTCTTTGAGACACATAAGGACCCTGGGCAAGAGCAGAGATGGTAGCACTTTGTGTTGGGATGTATCAGTGCAGCAGTTTGGGGGTTTTCCTGGGGGTGGCTTCGCTGCCAGCAGCAGCGCATTGAACTGGGAACAGATTCACCCTCAGCGAGCTTGAAAGTATTTCAGATGTCCCTGCTCTGCTGCAGTGTGGAGCAAAATCGGTGTTGGAGAAGACGTTGTATTTAATCATCACCATTTTGACGGGTCGAATTGCAGGATATTTATTAGCATAGCTTAGAGTATTACATAAAAGATTTGTCAGGTAAGCTAACCAACTAAAGTGTCTTATGTGAAACATCCTTGATTTCGTTGAGGTTTTTTTAACTGTTCATTCAGTATCTCAGTTCGGGCGTTTCTGGAAGACACTGGTGTGAGTTGCTCCTGAGAGCTAAATATCTCTGGCTTGGGGATCAGGCCCTTCCTGCTCAGTATTTGTATGCGTGCTCTGGGAGGCAGAAGAAAACAGCAGTTTGAGTTGTTTGCTCGTGCTGAAAGGACAAAACTCCTCTCTCATGGTTTCCTCCATAATCTCAGGAAGGGAAGGACATCTCTTTATCCTTGTTGGCCCTCTGTACAGCAGGATCTTTGTCTGTATCGAGGTGCAATGGTAAGACAAAATAATGGTGATAAAACCAGCCTGACAGCACCAAGACACTTCATTTTCAGGCAGAGGCAGCACGGCTGCCTTCAGCCCCGGGGGAAGGCAGCCCCTGGGAGAAGTGGCACGATGCGAGTGGCCATGGTGGGTCTCAGCAGGGGTTCATTCAGCATCCTGTCCTATGGATGCCGCAAGCACGTGCTTAAGGAACAGTTCATGAACATGGCAAACATACAGTGACTATAAAAGAGTTTTCTCTATAATTAATTACAGTAGGTAATCAGAGCTCTTGCTGTCACTGATGGTGCGGACCTGAGAAATCTGGGAGTGCCGGGCAGTGACCAGGACGGTGCTTCCCAAGGATGTGCTGCGCTCAACGGGCAGCTGTGGTTTCCCAGCAGAAGTACAGAACTAATGGAAATAAGAGATGCACATGAAGTGGCTTTGTAAAGCATTTCATCCAGTGTCGTGGGAGTTTCTATTTGAAATGTGGACACAGGTGTCTGAGCTGTCTCACTGCCTGTGCTGTGGGCGAGGTACAGTGGGCAACACCAGGGGATGCTGGGGTGGCTTCTATGGGGAGCTTCCAGGCCTGATGCTGTTAAACCTCTCCGCTAGCTATCTGGAAGAGGTGATATATAGCGTATTAATGACCCTGTCCGGTGGCACTTAATTGGGAGGAGCGGTGAGTGCCAGAAAGCGAACTAATACAGAAGGCTGTAGATGAGTGAAAACGGGGCAGGAAGTAGCAAAATGAGATTCAGGCTCTGGGCTTCCTCTTCCCATCAGTAATCCATCTCTTCTTGACCTGTGTCTTCTACACATCTTCCCTTCCTTTTGTATGTAAAAATGTTCTGTTTTGAAATAACAAGCAATCCAAGGAGTGGTATGACTCACCCTTGTAGAAAAAAACGAAGGCAGGCTTTGCTGCTTCCTCGCTCAACAGCACTAACTGGAGAGTCCGGAGTCAGAGCACGCACCGAGCCCCATCAGACTAGGGCTGGTTCATCTGTTTTCCTTTGAGCCCAGCATTCAGCGTGAGAAACAGGCAGCATCTTCGTGCAGCCAGAGCACCGTGCTCATGTGAAATCCCGTCCTCTCCCCAGGCAGAGCCTGTGGCAGGAGGAGGCAGCCTGAGCGAGTGCCGGGGCAGTTGTGTCCCCCTGTGCATGACCAGCATGTGATGCCCCAGCCTCTCCCCTTTGCCCACCCGTGGCACTGGTGGCTCCTGGAGCTGGTGGTACCAGCGATGCGGCAGAGGGGAGCTCTGCCGCTTCCTGGGATTTGTCTCCTGTCTTTTTTTTTAATCGTTATTTTATTAAAGGAGTGGGTATGGCACCATCAGATAACTTTTTGTGGATGCTCTGTCAGTCTTGTGCAGCCTTATTACTTTCAATATTGCAGCACGGCCGGTTTGTTTTGCTGGGAACATTCACGTATTGATTCGTGGATTCTTTTGTTGCCTGTACTAGAAAGAAAGTCCCTTTCCCCTCACTCCCCCGTACAGAAAGAAACAAAGAGTAAAGAAAGGCAGATGCTATCTGACGCTTGCTCAGATACCAAGGTGATTTCTGAGAACTGCAGAGCCAGTTACTGACTCATAACTGGGGTTTGTTTTCACACCGTTAATAGATTTATTTTATTTTTGCAATGGCAAACAAGGACGCTCACTTGGGGAGGAACCAGGGGAATCTGCCTCGGCAAGCTGGATCACCCTTTTTTCTGCTTGCAGAAGCCTTACCAGGGGAACACTTCTCTGCCATAAGGGACAAAGCGGTGCCAGAAGGTGTTTTTGGAGGGGGAGAGTCTCATCCCTCTTGGGCTTCTCTTGCTGGGCAGGTTGATGGATAGCAGCTCAGAGGTCCAAGGGGTGGGTAGGGGATGGGGAGCTGCTGCCAGGAGCACAGTGAGTTATTGCACAATCTCAGTGTGAGATTTGCATGTCTATGTATGATGTGAAACTTCCCCGGTTATTTTTAATGCCTGCTTGTTGCTGTGTAGCGAGTTGGGGCTCAGCCTTGTCCCTGTGCAGAGGTGCAAAACCACTGTGGTCAGCACTAAATGGAATAATGTACTGCAAGGGAGCTGAGCAGGATGAGACCTTTCTCATTTAATGAGGAAACACAGCTGGTCATTTGGTTGGTCTAGAAAAGGAGAGATGGGGTTACTTGAATATTACTACGTGATGCATATTCAGCACAGCAACCCTCTGCTTTTAGTTACCCTGTATGTAGTGTGCCCAATTCTTGCCTGTTTTCTATTTGTTTGTTTATTTATCATCTTGTTTTCAACCTCTGCGAAGTTTGATATAGGTATAGAGCTTCAGAAATGTACACCTAACAGAATAACAGATAACTGTGATTTGGTTACAAGGCGATAATTTAAGTCAACAGGTTTAGCTGATAACATAAAACGCAAGAGAGAAATAGGATCAGCTTATAAATGTCAGCAGAACCCCTGCGAGTGAGTTGCTGCCTTGAAGCTGACTCCGGTGCTGTTACTCCGTCTAATATATTATAAGAAGAAATAAACGGATGTCTGAAAAAATCTGGCTGACCAAGATTAGAAGAATAGGGCTATAAATTAAATTCTTCCTCAGCATCACTGTAAGCAACTTTCAGGACAGACTGAACACATCCAGATAAGGCAAATGAGAATGCAACCAGGAAGACCTCCAAAAGACCACGCGTTTTTAGGCTGCAGATGCTTGGATGCGTGGCAACGCCCAGGCACGGTGACAGTTTGTCTGGAGAGTGGTCTAAGTCAGAAAGCAGTTGTGCTCCAGCTCGTGCAGGAGAGCAAAGCAGGTCCGGATGCTTCTGCAGCCACAGTGGACACCAATAGATAAAGGGATTACATCAAGAACAGGAATAATATCATCATAGCAGTGCATTGCCACAGGATCAGCTTGGAAAATAAACGCTGTCGCTTTGCTTTGACATTTATTCCCAATAAATACCTTGTCATTCATGTAGCGGCAAGGGTTTGTTATCCTCTGGAAGTATTTTACCTGTTGGATGCTATCTTTTTGGCTGCGAGGCGAAGGGCTGAATGATTGAGGGGCTGGTGGGGGGCACATCCGCATTGGGGACACTGGGTGGCCTGCTTAAACCCCATGGCTTTCTCTTAGATCCATCAGCCCAAGTTGATGCAGTAATGCGTATTCAAATCATTTCAACTGTGGTTTAAAAAATTCCAAGTATGGGATAGTTTTTAAGTGGTAAAGAATACAAACTGGTTGTGGGGGAAGGAGTTTGCTGGCTTCCTCCTCCAGCAGCTCTAGCCTTTTCTGCAGGTTCACGGAAGGGTTTTCGCAGCTATTTCTACTCACTGGGTAGATGATTCGGAGTTGGGAAATTAATTAGAATGGAAACTCTTCTTTCCCTTTATAAGGAGCGAGGGAGTAGGACAGGATGAGATCTAGCGCCTGTAGGATTTGGAGATCTCTGGAAAGTGAGCTTTGTTCAGTAACACAGATATGCAATGCATACCTGTTTGGATAGATACCTTTTATTTTTCTAAGGTGTCAAGGAGAAAAAAGGTCAGAAAATTGCTTAAATATAAACTTGTTTTTATATTTTTTAATTGAGTTTCATTTCCCAAATGCAACTTAGTACAAACAATAAGTAAAAAATGAATTCCTCTAGGAAAAAAAGCTATTAGGAGTGTGATTCTGTATCAACAGCATGTGAGGCTGTATAATTGCTTGCATATGTATTGCTCTGGTGCGTGCTCCTTGTTATTGAATAGTATCAAATTATAGGATTCAAAGAGAATCAACTATTTTTAAGGGAAATGTCTAGAAGCTATACATTGAAACATGATTAAAATTCAGGATTTCCAGCTTGCTTGTTTAAATCAGCAATTTTAATCACATTATTCAAGTCAACCCACCCTCAAACACACTTTATGAATAATACTTCAAAACACCCCAAACTAAACAAGGCTGAAGACCTCATCCTGTCTCAAACATCTGGAATATTTTAAGTGACTACGCCAATCTTTTTGCTGAAAACACAGGTGTCTTTCTTGCTTTGTTTAATAAAGCAGCATGTTTGTCCTGCTGTGGCATGAACCTGTGCTGCTGTGCACAGTGGCAAGAAGAAATTCCTGTAGCAGTGAAAACCGCTTAAATACATCAGGGCTGAGACTTCTGCTCTGGGGTTTGGATGGTCTTGGTCAAATCTTGTTTACAAAAGTGTGAAGAAGCAGAAGCAGGAAAGGTTTGTGTCTTCTCTGATGGCAACCTCCTTAATTTGGTTGCGGTGGGTTTGTGAGCTCATGCACTTTGGGGTTCGCATTTTCTTTTATTTACTGCTTGCTGAAAATAGAAACTGGGAGGACTGGTCACACGGGAGTCGCTCAGCCCTTCTGGAGGCTGCTCCCTTGCTTTCCCTTTTGATGTTTCTTTTAAGCAAAGCCTATCAGCCTCGTTCCTCTCCCCTGGCAACCGAGTGAACTAATGTGGCCAGATGCACCGGGAGCACGACAGCCAGAATATACTGTACTCTTTTAATGGGGACATTTATTTCTGGCTGTGCTTGACAATTCAGGACTTGCTTCAGCGAGTGCTGTGGTTGTAAACTGGGCTGTCCCAGCGCTTGTGACCTGGCGAGGAAAGCCGCTGGCTTTGGGAAGGGAAGGACATAGCTCATCCCTAAGTGGTGTTCGTGCCTGTGGAGGAGGAAGACATCCTCATGCATCTGTATGTTCAGCACACAATACCATTTTTTTTTTTTTTTTTTTTTTTTCCTTGCTTGCAGACCCATGCCTCGGTGTGTCCTGAAACAGGGAGAGGAGATGTAGTGTTGTCCTGTTCATGGAGATCCTACAAACTCCTTTTTGACTGGCATGTCCCAACTGCAATTGCCTGCATTGCCTGCAAGGGGACAGCTCTGCTATCACAGCGAATTCCTGCAAAGCTCACCTTTTGAAAGTGGGAAGATGCTCCTCTAGGCAGACATATAGATTAAAGCTCTCTTGCATATCACAAGTAAAGGAGCAGGAGAAGGGTTGGGTCCGTTGGTGGAAAGCGTGCCAAGTGCGGAGGAGGCATATCTAGCCTGTCCCTTAAGGTGGGAAGATAATCAGGTCTGTCCCCTTGTGTATCCAACTAACGCAGCTTCCTATGGACAGGATATGGTGGAGAGAAAGAGGAGCTGTCGGAAATGTATGCTGTTTTAATAGGAAGTCCTCCAAAATGGATTTTCCTGTTTTTTCTGGCATTTATACCTGATGGATGGCTTTAGGCTTTGAAATGTTTTTGTCTGAATTGTGACAAACATCCCAGTCTTTTGGAGGAAGCACCAGGTCCTTTGATCTGTGAAATGTCTCTTTGGTCTTGAAGAGGGGCAATCAATCCAGTCATTCCCTAGACTAGAGGATTTTGTCTTTGAGAACATGCATTTATTGTACAAAATATTTATCCTTGTCTTTGCTTCTGTTTGGTAGGAGATGCTACCTGTCTCCTACATGCTGTGGTATTTTACCCCAGCCATCTTTTTAGGTAAAAGGAAACAGATAAAGGAAAGGCTGAATAGGGAAACCTCATCAAGAGAGAGGACTATGAGCAGCTGTGTGTCTGTCTGTCCATTCATGTACAGCTAAGATCTCCATACTCATTCAGCTGCAACCCTGCTCTCCTAAGCAGGCAGATTTGTAGCATTAAAAGAAGAAGAAGCAACATCAAGAAGCAGCAACCAACTATTGTCACTTCTCCATCCCTCTGTGACAGCTGGCCATCATGACATGCTTGTGGTGAATTGCGACCAAGAAAAAACACTCTGAATTTCCCATCTTTTCTGCATTTAAAATCAAAGCTTAATGTATTCTGTGTATTTTTGTTGGCAGATAGTAGTGATCATATATTCCTTTTAATAC
The DNA here is from genome assembly GCA_013401315.1 of Balaeniceps rex. Taxonomy (NCBI): domain Eukaryota; kingdom Metazoa; phylum Chordata; class Aves; order Pelecaniformes; family Balaenicipitidae; genus Balaeniceps; species Balaeniceps rex. Next base: position 18,459 of record VYZW01000179.1, read on the forward strand.
AATATTTCCAAACCAACATAGCCTTGCCTCGGTACACTTGATATTCAGCGTACCTGGCTGTACTCTGCAGTATGCTTTGATTTCACTTTGGCAGCTGTATTTTTATGCTGTCTACCCCAATCAGCAACCAATTCCCCTTTCTCCAAATAGTCTCCAAATCAGCTCCTGATGTGGAGTTTTAGCATTCTCTTAGGAATTGGCCCAGGAGGGAGGAGGGAGCTGGTGCTCTGCTCTGCTCGGGGTCCCTCCTCCCCTGTGGCACAGAGCCAGCCCGGCTGCATGGGGATGCGTTCGGTGGGTTGGGGTGGCATGTCTGCGGGGTTAAAACAGCGCTTGTGTCAAAGGAGCATTGTTGGAGGGGAGAGTGGTCGGTGGCGGACAGCCCGCTCCTGTTCACTGTGCGGGATGAGGCTTGTATCTCTCTCTCGGGTAGGAGTGTGCGTCTTCAGCTCACCCTTCATGCGCAAAGCTGAAATAATGCACGTGCCCTGAAATAATCTGATCTTTGTTTGTAGGTCAAGCCGTTCCTGCAGGGTCACACGTACGATTAAATCTGCAGACAGGAGACAGAGAAGCCAAGCTCCCAGATAGTGAAAATGGAAAAGTTGACATGAGAGAAGAGAGAAGAAAAAGGTGCAGTGATGCAAAGCATCAGGAGTGGGTGGGCTGAGGGATTCATGTCTTTCATTAGAGGCCAGGTACCCTGGTGCACTCAATTGCTGTCTCTTCCTGAGACTTAATTGCTGGTTTAAGGGTTCAGCAGTGAAAACAGCCCGTCCTTTGTGATCCCTTCAGGATGGCAGTAGAAGTGCCCTGAGTATGTCTGCATAGACACCTTCGTGGTGTCTCATGCCATGACACAGAAACTAAATTTGCAATGTGGCTTCTTTGAATGACATTTAGTCCTTGGAAACGTCTGCAGCAATGAGACTGAAACTGCTTTCAGAGCTTAAACCATCAGAGCAGTTGTGAGGGGCTTTGTTTGAGTTGACCTGAGCCAGATAACGTTGTTTTTAACTCGGTGCAGTCAGCAGGCTTGCAGCATTCATTTACACATCAGTTATTGCTAACGTTCTCCTTAGATCACACAGCTTTCCCTGTACCTACATTTTTAAATTTGTTTTAAAAGTTTCACTGGTGCTGACTTTCCCCTTGGCACCCTCCTAACAAAGACAGGTTTAGTTACTATGGGGAGCTTTCTTTCCTAAAGTGCATGGGATTTACTACTGCTTCCCTTGCTCCCCGCCATTATTCCTGTTCAGAGCATGGAGAAGGTCTTTAGTTTCATGATGTCTCAAAGGTTGGCTTTTTTTCTGTGCAAGAGCATTTATGGCCCAGGTAAGTTCCCTGAACCAATGAGATCGATGTAAAGAGCAACACAACGTTGTTTTAAGCATTTCTGTGTAATTTCTGGTTGGACTTACCCTTGCCCTAACTTTGTGTATGATGATGATCAGCCCTTCAGCTGTAGATCTCCATGCTAAAGCTTGCAAGTCCTTAGCAATGATCTAGTGGCACAGTGGTGCTTTTTTGTTTTTCTTCTGAAATATTTCCTGCTTTTCTATATTTCTACATGAAATTCAGAGGCATAAATTAATCAGCTGTTTTTATTGTGTTAGGCCTTGAGATTTTGTGTCGGCATGCAGACTACAGAGCCTTTTTTGATTGTCAGGGTGAGGTGACTGCAAACCACACAAAATATAGTGCTCAGACTAATCTTTTCTTGAGTGTGGAGTTTTCTTCTGTGTTTTAAGTGAGATGCATGAAAATCTAGCGCTCTTAGCTCCTTTCCTTCTGATGTTATCTATTGCTAGTATGTCACAATGAAAATATTACATATGCAATTGTTCACTCATAAAATGGTTTTTTTTGTGTCCTCTGCAAGGCTGGGCAGGGTGGATGTTGACTCAAATTCGTTCACATCCCAGGAGCTCAAAAAAGCATTGGCTAAAATGAAGGAAAGTGAGAAGGCAGAAAGAAAGGTAAGGAGAGTTCCTTGTTTCTAAAGCAATGCACACTGCACAGATACGAATGCCCTGCACTGCATGTCTCAGAAATACGATGGTTAACATAATTGCTTGGGAAAATACTGTGCAGACTAATCTGGTGAATATGGACCTGAAATACCTTTGCTAGCCTGTTAGTGATATAGTTCCCTGGGAAACTCTCACCCCTTTTTGTATGAATTCTGGGTTTTCTGTAAAAATGGAAAACTTCCGTTCAGGTCCGTTTTATTCACTTTTAACTTAAAAGCCTTGTGTTGCAGGCTGGTTGTAAGTTCTTAAGAATATTCTCACAGTTCAGGGTGTTTCTTGGTAATAATTATCCCCATGGGCTGTTGAGGAGGAGAGGGGCTGCCGTGGTGGAGTGGGCAGTTAGCCATCAGATCAGCCATCAGATGCTGCTGCTTTCTGGTCTTTACTCAAGTGAGTGGGATCTCAACTCGCAAACTAGACTCACAGTGTCCACATAACTGTCCTCTTGAGCCATCCAGATACCAAATTTCTTACTGCCATTCTTGGTGTACCAATGCTAAAGTGAAGCTATGGGATCTCTCCTGAACCCAAAGCAGATAGGTTCAGTAAGCTCTCCGGTGTGATGCTTCTCCCCTAAGTTTTCTGATACCAATGTGATTAGACCTGAATTAATAATGCAAAAAAGTAACTTGCAAACGCTTGTGTGAACGTTTCCATTGTTTGGGTGTATTTTTATCCATTGTTTTGATTTATTTGTTCAACTGCTGCTTGGTTCACAAAAATGTCTGCAGACCCCCAAAGCGGAGTGGATTGCAGCATGATGGTATTTGTGAAGGAAGTTACTTTGCTGTTCACTGTCCTCCTCCTATCATGATGAAGTACAAAAAGTGTTGTGCGGCTGAGGCACTTCTGTTGTGGATTCGGTGATGGTGACAAGCCACTGGACATAGCATCTCCTGCCACTGGCACAGCTGGATCCAGAAGTGATCTCATGGTTTAAGTTTCCAATCTCATGCCATGGGTAGTAAAAACCAGATGGCCGTGCTGAAGCACAGGCTGAAGTTTCCTTATATAAGCTGTGAGTTTCCCATTTAGTTACAAATAGTCCACAATCCAAAGTAAAATAGAACATAAGTGCTGCTTTCAGCCCTCTCCAGGATTGGAGCTGGTCCCCAGCTACTGGCATGACACTGGTGGGTTGATATGCGACTCATCAGGTGGATCACAGCCTTTTTCCCCTCTTCCACTCAGCAGTATTTCCTTAGGCCCTAGCTCCTCCTGCTGCCTTGATGTTGTCTCAGTTGAAGGAAAACTGACGTAGGAGTCAAGGCTCTAAAGTCTTGGAGTCACAGAAAGTCTTTTTTCCCCTCCCTGGCACCAGGACATTATTTAGTTTTCTGAAAGATTATTTATGTAGCAGCCAGCAGGACTTCTTGAAATGAGTGTCATTTAAATGCAAAAATTAGTGATGCTCTATTATGTGAAAATAAGCCATATTTTAAAAAACCCTGTTAGAATAGCTATTGTCCCAGCAACTGGCCTAAAACGCGCTACATCTAATGGACCTAAAGTACTCCATTTAAAATCACTCCTGCAGGGAGAAAATTCATCCTTGAAGTAACTGTGTCAGAGTAAATTGAGTTACACCAAGCATGTTCCTATCTATGCTCCTGCAAAAGCAATTCTGTGTGGCTGGGGTGGCGATGGCATTCTGTTGCTGTGCAGTACCTATGGTACTTAGGCCAGTAGTCATTAGTGCCAATTGTATGGCTGCCATTAGACTGACAGTGCTTTACTTCCATCACTCTTTTCTTTTTTTTTTTTTTTTTTCCCCTCTGATGACTCGAGCCCTCAGCTTCTGTTCACACGTGGGGGAGTGGGGCAGTGCTTGCTGGGGGGAGCACTGCATGTGCAAACCCTCTAGTTGGGGGTCACTCCTGTATAAAAACATGTTTTGGTATTTGTGTTTGTGGCAGAATCCCTTTCAAAAGGGGCTTTCTCCTGCTCTTGGGGCAGCCCATTTCAGTCTGACCTCTCTGATTCCTCCATCCCCTGCAGCAGCAGGCTCTGTCCCCACCTGTCCCAGTGTCACCAGTGCTGATGCTGGAGAACTGGTCCCTGCTGGCTCTGGGGCTCTCTTAGATCTGTGGCAGAGCCTTTTCCTTTTCACTGCATGCCTTTCTGCAGCTCTGTTCATTCATTGCAGCCCTTGGAGTGCTGTTTGTACAAGGGAGACAAGCCACGCTGCAGGACGAACTGTCTCGTGGCCAAGCCCCATGGCACGGCACTTCAGCTGCCCCCATCTTGCAGCCAGTCCTCCCGCCTTGCTTTCTGACAGCTTCTGGCCCCAACAGCGAGTGCATACGTTTCACTGAGCGATAAAGCCATCCTGAAATGTGTTAAGTGATTGGGATGACAAAAGCGTCTTCATACGCTTCCACAGAGATCTTCTTGATGTCACTGGCACGGAGTTGCTGGGAAGTTCGGGCTGGAAGGGACCTCTGGAGGTCTCCAGCCCCATCTCCAGCTCCAAGCAGGGTCAGCTGTGAGATCAGGGAGGTTGCTCAGTGCTTTTTGCAGTCAGGTCTTGAGAACATCCACTTGCAGGCAAACAGAGAACAGCAGTGCTGCCTGCCTCTGGGCTTTACGTTGTTTTGGAAGGCACATAGGACATAGAAATGGTGTACAAAGCCCTAGTTAAGGGCTCTTCGGGGAGTGCTTGCTGGTACCTAAGGTGGGTATCTAACAGATAACTGGGTTCCTGGGCTTTTCAGAAGGGCTCTCCAATGCTGCCACTGCATCTCTGGTGCACAGCGGTAAATCCGTTTGCATAGACAGCCAGGTTCCCCTTGTAAATCTGGGGCTGGGGTTTCTTTCTACATCTTTCTTGACTCTCTATCGCCTGCCTTCATATCTGGTTTCCTCCTTCTGCTTTCAAGGCCCATGAGGAAGAGGTGAGGAAGAAGTTCCGGCCCATAGAGCAGCTGAAGGAGGAGTTTGAAAAGCTGAATGTGAAGATGGAAACGGATTATGAAATTATGGTTAAATTAATCGGCAAATTCAACAGCTCTGCCTCCACGCTGGATGAAAAAGTAGCGGCGCTTTATGATCTTGAATATTATGTTCACCAGGTAACAAAAATGCATTAGTAACTACCATGTAAAATCCAGGGGGTACAGTGTCATAAACATGGGTTTATTTTTCTTATTGGTGTCAAGTAATACAAATTGCTTAGTTATCATGATCCTGGGACAATAACAGACAGCAGAGGGCTACTGCAGGCTTATTTTATATCCAAGTTTGAATAAATCATCGCTTGTACCAGTAGCGAGCGGTTTCCTAGGGGTTAGTGTTGCCTGATTTGTTGTCTGTTCTCAGGCTTTTTTTTCTTGCCCTCTCTTTTTCTTCTGTTATATGCAAAATGTTATGAAATAGGGTTTTATCTGCCATTTTTGGGTAAGTATAGTGATGGCTGCTAAAAAAAAAATTTTTTTTTCACTTCTTCCATGGAAAGCATCTGTGGTTGCAGGTAGGTCCCCTTACAACAGTTCACAGAGAATGTCTTTGTACCAGGGAAGACAACAGCCACCCGAAGACCTGTATTTTGTCCTGGCATGACTAAGAAATGGCATGTAGAGCCTCTCTCACAGCTGGGCTGGTGGCAAAAATGACTGGAGAGGCTCAGGTGAATGGGAAGTTGCTGAGCATCAGCTGAGCTGTGCTAATTGGCTCTGTTGCGAGGTTGTGTGTATTTCCTGAAATCTCGCTTCCTTAGGTTTATGCTCACACTTCCCCCCTCCACCCCGATCTCTCTTGCTCTGCTTTCAGCTCGCATGTTTTTACCTCACATTGGTTGCAGGCTCTGGGCACGCTGCTCTCCTCCCTTGTGTGTGGTGCCTTCCCATGCTGCAGTGGCTTCGGTGGGTGTCTGGGCATCGAGGCTCTGTTCTGCCTCGTGGGAAAGGGCTGGGCTTCTTCCTCCCCAGCAACTGGGAGAGTTTGGAGCAGACTGGGAGAGTTTCCAGTGTTGCTCTCAGTGACTTTATCTTTTCAGAGGATGAATGGGACAACTCTTGGGAGATGCCAGTGCAAGACCTTTCACTGTAGTAACGCTTCTTAAAACCAAATGTGGTATTTTGGGGAAAATAGCTGAAGGAATGAGCTGCTGAGAGATGGAGTCCATGCATTAGCTAATAGAAGCATTATTTCCAGAGCTCTTTGTCTTGCATTTCCACACTAAATCTCTGTCATACGCATGCAGAGGCTTCCTTGCTGTTTGTTCTCAATGCTTTTGTTTCACTGACTGCATCTGTCTGACTCAGAGAATAAGTGTGAACAATGGGCATCCGAAGAGCTTTGTATTTATACTCAGGGCTAATTCTGTCTGGTTAAGGGTGCCAGAGCATCAGGCCAAGCATGCTAAAAAGCAACCCGCAAACACCGTGGGATGCTTTGGTTTCCAGCATAACAGTCTGGACTATTCCAGCATAAAATCGTGCCTGCTTGCAGCATGGGATGGGGCAAAGAATTTCAGAGAGGCAAGAGGAGCAGGGAAGCAGTCCCTGCTCTCTGTGCGGGGCCTGGAGCATCAAAAGGAACCACATCCAGCATCAAAGGGGTCAGAAGGGAGAAAATGGCAGGGAGGCTGGCAGGGAGCACAGAGGACTCCTTTGTGCATCCATCACAACGTTACTCTGTGCCCGCGCTGTTGGGGCAGATGGCTGGGCAGCACCTTCTCATCAGGCAGGAAGCTGATAAGAAATATGACTTGTCTCTAAGCCAGCATGGCTTTTCCCCCTCTTTCTTCTTCAAGCCAGTTGAATGCATCCAGAGCATTATCTCTGCTTGTTACTGACTTTAGCAGCACTGGCTTAATGTAATTACTGAATAGCAGCCAAATACGCTTGTGCCGCATAACCCTGGAAGGGCTGAACTTGTCAGGAGTCCTCTGCGGTGAGACATGGCCGTGTTGTGGGAGGACAGGGATCCTTGCAGGCGTGGGTGGCCCGGGGCAGCATGCACCTACACGTGGGACTGATGGCAGCTCTGCTCCTCCCTTTTCCCCTGGCCTCTGTCTGAATGGTAACGTGCCACGGCTTTTGCTAATTGTTCGTCTCCCAGCTGCCCTGCTGCTGCCTCTGGGGCACAAAAAACCCTGTCGAGTGGAAATTGCCATGCCCTGCAGGTTTTGCAAGCAAAGGATGCTCTCCGCTCTGTGGCGTGGTCACGGGCATCCCAGACTGCTGGGACATGAAGCAGCGCATGCTTCCAAGCTTGTTGCGAGGGAGCAGAGGGGAGGCTGTGGCCGGTGCCAAGCCAGGGGAGAGATGCTCTCTCCTGCTCTTGAAGAGTCATCCCAAGGGCTCTGTGTTTGCTCAGCTTTTGGTTGCCAGCTCTGGTTTGCTTCTCATCAGTCAGGATTCAACTTGGCATGTTTGGGAGCCCATCTTGGAGAAAGAGCAGGAAGGTTTGGCTTGCTAGGTTATCTGTAAAGCATAAAAACCAAATGCAAATGTGAAGAGGCCAGAGCATAACTCATTTATAAACAGAATTCACGGTGCTTGCACAGCAGTGTGCAGAGCCAAGACCCGTTCTCATGCATTGCAGGCTCTTTCTCTCAATTATTTACTCTCCTTATCTTCCTCTCTCCCCGCCTCTGACATGCTACACCATTTCTCACTGCTAATTTCCTTTCCGTTACGTATGGTTGACATGCTGCTTCTTCCTCGCTCTCTTTTTCTAACATTTTCTCTCTCGCCTCCCCTCCCCTCCCTGTTTTCTTTCTCCTCTGATCTGAAGCGGCTCCCTGAATAACTGCTGCCATATTTGCTCTTCTCCCATCCCTCTCCTCGCCCACCTTGCCTGTGTACTTTACTCAAGAGCTCTTTTGATCTTTGGCTTTCTTCCGTGCTGATTTCAGTGGACTGAAGTGAGGCACGAGCTGCTGCCTCACAGCATCCTCTGCTCCCCAGAGAGGTTAATACCTTCATGTTGTTGGGTTTGGGGGTTTTGTTGGTTTTAAAATGGTGAGTGAGGGAAGGAGCTCTCACAACAGACTCCAGTTAAAAAAAGTAAATACATCTTCGAAATAAGCTTTACAGCACAATTTAAATTCTGCAGTTGAGGTGTCTCACTGATGCTGGGGATGGCCTGAGGGACTCTGGCACTGATGAGGATACAGGGATGATTGGTTTTACCATGACTGATGCTGAATGCAAACTTCTGCCTGTCTATGCATTCCCTCTTGAGCAGAAGTCAATGTCCAATTCCAGCGTTAAAACAGCCTCAGAGTTTTTACAGAGGCTGAGCAATAAAAGCACCCACTGGTAGCTGAAATTGGGTTGCTGCACAGATTTCTTTGTAGACAAAGATGGGCCTGCAGAAAAGTAAGAGGTCTGGCAGGTCCAGTTTATAGGGACAGTTAAAAGAATAGGATCTGAAAGGATGCAAAAGCTGATGCAAATCCTGAATCAGCCCCAGCAGACCTGCAGAGATCGGCTTTCTGTCGTCGGCTTTGCAGAGGGACAGCAAGTGGTGGGTATTGTCCCGTTGGGGAGAAGAGATGAGCTGTAGCTCCCCAGGTCCTGCTTTGGTAAAGATATACCTGTAGACATAAAGCTAAGTAGCTTCTTCATTCTCTTGGGTACCCAAAATATCTGACTTATGGCCAATTTTGGTGAAGGTACACAGTTGAGATAAATATAACACTGAGCATGAAGTCACTGTCGACTAAAAGAGCATTCAAGCTGGAGCACGGTGCCTGAGCCCGACATACCCTGCACACTCTGCGGTGTTTGTCCTGTCCCACCCCATCAGTGGGGTCTGCTCACTGAAGCCGGGCAGGTTGGTTTGCCCGGCTGATAACTTGTTTTTATGTTCTGTTTCTATCTGCCAACATATGCTGTTGTCTCCCTGTCTTTCAGGGAGGAGGAATGTTGAAGTTCTAAAACCGAATTTTTTGTGCACGCAATTCTGAGCGTTCGTCAGATTCCCTTTTAAACTGCAAAAAAAAATCCTTGAAAACCAAAATGCATTGATTTGACTTTGGACCATGCTTTGTACTAGAAGCACTTTGCGCTGTTCCTCTAAATTTTGTTTGCGAGCCGCTTGGAGCCCTTTTCTAGTTTCCTCTCTGAGAACAGGTGCCCACTGTGATTTGTGCCTGGTAAGCCCCAAGTCTGGTTAAAGTCAAAGACGGATGAATTCCCACTAATGTTTAAACTTTTTCCTACTGGCAGTTAGTCCAATATCATCTGCTTTAGAAAAATCATTGCTCAGGCTGCCCCAAGGGGAAGCTTCTGGCCGACCTTTCCAAGGAGGGACTGGCTTTTTCTTTTCACATCCGCATGAAATCATTGACTGTACTCATGAAAAACACCCAGAACAGCCCGTGCGCCTTGCTGCGAGCAGAGGTGACGTTGCCAATGTACTGTTGCTGCTGACAGGCTCTTAAACGTGCCTAACTCCTGGTGCTACAATTAGAGCATCAATTAATTAATTGCATTTGCAAAACATACAATTCCCTGGGTTCCCAGTAATGGCCTGCTCAGGTGAGAGAGCAAAGAACTGGGGTTTTTTGACATCATCAGATCTACTGAATTTTTTACATCACCTGAATTACCTAAATATGTGTCAAGAATAGTTTTGATAGCGGATCAAAGTGAGTTTTCAGCGATGGCTTCTGCATGTGATATTAGCCACCTGTCAGTAGACTGTGCTTCTGCAACCATGACATCCACTGCTCACAGACAGTGTTGTACAAAATTCGAGCCACAGTCATTCCCTCTTAATTTTTAATTGCTTTTAAAACTCAGCGCTGGTTAGACTGGGAGGGAAGAGATGCTGTGCTTTCTGAAGCAAGGTGTTCTTGAAGAGTTGTTGAGTGGAATCTGGCTGGGGGTTTTATACTGATGGGGACCTGCTCTCTCCCAGGTGGACAATGCTAAGGACTTCCTCTCCATGGGTGGACTCCAGCTTGTGATCAACGGGCTGAACAGCACCGAGGCTGTGCTGAAGGAGCACGCTGCCTTCGTCCTGGGAGCCGCGCTGTCCAGGTGAGCTCTCTCCCACCCAGCCTGGGAGGGTGAAAACCTTGGGAGACCAGTTAGGCTCTGTGCTTCTCTTCAGCTCTCTTGATTTATTTCTAATAGCAGGAGCTGAAAGCTTCTGTCATTCTGCGACACACCAAATTGTCTTCTCCCCTGCCTAGCCCTTTCCTTGCAGCACCACTTACCCTGGTCTTCTTGTCAGTGTGTCCTCACCCTGCTCATTAGACTTAGCTAGAAGTAATTCAGTGTGGAAGCTATGATTGTTTCTTGATTTCCCTGGGCTCCTTGTTTTTACAAAGTCCGAGGGAAATAATTCTGCCTCCCCTCCTCTCCCCTTGGCAGCCCTCTTGGAGGGAAAATCTCGAGGATGGTGTGGTTATGAGTGCGCCAGGGAGCACCTTTCTCTCTCCTGCTCCTTGCTCCCAGGCTGGTTTAGGATAGCAAGATGCTGATTTCAGAATTATAGCAACTCTCATGGTCTTTGGAGGGGGTTTTTAGCCCCAGGGACGTGTCCCTCTGACCCACAGACATAACCAAAGGGGTGTTGATTAGACACGGGGTTAGGAATGGGGTCAGCTGGCTGAATCAAGAAGGGACTGGTCTGAGGATGTTTGTGGTTCATTGGAAGGTGCTGTTGCCCAAAGGAGCCCACTCTGCCTTGTGTTAGGGCGTAATACGTAGTGCTACAGGTGGTACTGTGTTGGCTCAATGGGTTTTATTGGTGCCCTTTTTGTTTTACGGGTTTTGGGGCTTTAGGGTGTGTGTGTTGCCCATTCATGTGTGCAGAGACTTTAGAAATGCATTGGATGGACCCAACTTCATGGTCAGAAGTGCAGAGTGAAGACTGGAAGTCAGGACCGTTATATCTGCATATTTCTGTGCCTAAAAATATGGTCACCTTCTCCACCATTATAAATTATTTATCACTTAGTCTAATATATAGTCTACAAATCTGCATTTCTTTTGCAGTCTTGTATGTGATGCAGCTGGTCCTCAGCACGTGTGAAGTAATATGGCCTCATGGACAGCAGCTGGTACCCAGATTTACACCAGGAAGGGATCCAGCTTGTATTTTGAAACAGAGTTTGACTTACTGATCACAAGATGTGCTCTTTCACATCAGAAACACAGACCTGCTCTTCATATTCTGGCTTATCTTAATGTTTGAAGCAATATTGTAATTGTTTCCTTAGGTTCTTTAATAGCATGTAGACTCTTAATGATATGTTTCATAAAGAGAAAATCATGTAGAGGCTCTGGAAACATTTGCAGGTAACTTGTGAAATGACAAGGGCTATTAAATCGCTTCTTTCCTGATTTAGCTAATGTGACATGATCGAGACTCAAGAAATTCATTGTCTCATGATATGAGTGTGTAGCAATGGCCATGAAACTAGTGGTTTTGTATAGTATTCCTCAATTAATTGCAAATGCCTTTCTTTGGACAGAAACAATCTCTTTTCTAATATGACAATATTAAAATACTGCTTTGGAAACTTTTAGACCTTTTTTTCTTTAAAGGACATTCTGACAGATGGTAATTTTGAGTGGTTTGGATGATGTATTGTCTGAAAGCTCAGTTCCAAAATGTGAGGAATATTATGCCTGGTTTTTGGGTTTGCTTTTTTTCCCCTTGCTGTGCTTAAGCCTTCTCAATAGACACCTACATGCCAACTCGTCTGCTGTGTGCTATCTGCTTAATTTGTTTGTTCATACATTTTCTCAGCTTACTCTGTGCTCCATTTGAACTGCTGTGAGCATTTCAAGTACTTCATGCTAAGCATTTTCTGATGTCTTGTGTTTTTCTGAGGGGTTGTTGTTTATTTCCTTCACTCATGGTTGCTCCTAGGGGCCTCAGTTAGGTGGCAGGACTTTCCAGTAAATGCCTGGAGGTGCCACAGCTCGCTGGGCTGTAGGGGTGTGATCTGATCCGTACTCATGTGCCCGGGCCTGGTATCACATCCTACGCTGGATGCTGAGCCATGCCTGGGCACCAGGCAATGGTCTGCTGTTCACCAAATGGGCCTGTGGCCACCTCCCAGGTCTCTTCAGCCAGGTTGACTCAGGCCAGTGGTTTCAAGCCAGGCAAACCTTCCCAGAGGAAAATCAGGGCATGAGCATAGCAGCTCCTCAGCCCAACTCAGGAGGTCATTAACTCCTGGCATAGCTGAATCTGGATAGAGGGAGCTTGGCATTGTCTGTAGGCAAGTTGTTTTATGCAGGAGAAAACCACAGAGCAGTCTCAGACATACTTGGGTCACATCCAGAACTTTACAACTCTTAAAAATATCCGGGTCTTCTCCAGATTTGCGTTGTCTTTAACTCTGATCAGGTAGTGAAGCAGGTAAGGGATGGAGCAACCAGCTGCATCACCCAGGTCTTGTTTGCACACAGTCCAGCCGGGACCTGCGTCAGAAGTCTGGCTGTGCTGAAAACTGATTTGGGATAAAACAGTTTTCAAGTGGATCAGCTCCTTGAGCGAACGGGCCAGGTGGCTGGCCAAGATGTTGGATCAGCAAAGGCAGTAAGAAGAGAAAGAGGAGGAGGGGAAGGTACAGCAGGGGCAGTTGAGGATTTCTCCCTCCTGGTATTGTTCCTATTTATTTGGCTTAAACTAGACTTGAAAAGCAGCCTTAGCACAGGACGGTTTGGTCCTCAAAGCAAATGGTCCCAGGGTCTAATTGCCTGGGTACTGCCTGGACGGATGCTGTCCTCCTGGTATCCATCTGCCTCTATCTGTGAGCTTCTGCCATGGAAGAGGGTGATCTGGTACGGAGGAAATCAAGATTTCACCTCTTGTTTCTCTTATATGTCCTTCATTTTAGGCATTTGGGGTTTAATCGCTGAGTCTGTGACCAGATCAAACATCATTCCATCTGGTAGAGTTTTCTGAGCACTGCCCTTATTGCAACTCTGCAACTTCATCACAGTCTTACTGTTTTTAAACCTTTAACAAAATGTTTTCCATTCAGCAGTTTGCAAAAGTAAACTTCATTTGAACAATCCTCAAGTGCTCTGATTGCAAATAAAAGTTAAATGCACTAACAAAAATAATTGCTAGGCATGTGGGATTGTACATTTAGGTATCCATAATTCACTAACAGTATATGCCAATACACAACATTATCTGGATTTTCAGTGATTGCATTAGCATAAAAGCATGTTAGCATTTATCCGGTGGTACTAACATTTAAATATATATAAGTATGAAATATTAAGATACAGCATTTTGGAGGCAAGTAAAACTACTGTCTGTAAAATGTTCTTGCATATTTTTGAAGGTATGCTGTAGTATCTTTGGATGACAATCAGCATTCGCACCATTGGGTCCAAACATTGCAAAAATGTCAATGTTTTATGCAAAGAGGATCTATATTAAGCTAAAAAAGATTGCTGATGAGAGAAGTGTCTTCTGATGTCCTCTAAGCTATTTACAGGCAGCATCTTCCTTTGTTCGTAGCACAGCCAGGCCTCTGTGCAATTTGTATCTAGATGTTTCACAAGACTGGAAATGTTAGCCGGAAAGGATTACGCTTGTGATTAAAACCTCAATTTTTAAAAACTTTACCTCCAGGAATCGTTTTTCCACACCAATAATTTGAACATTTTAATATTTTGTAATAAAAGGATTTTTGTAATCCGTTTAGAAGGGGAATAATAATTTATGTCGAAAGCATTCTTGAAGCTTTATCCCAAATGCTCCCCATACGCTTAGGGGTGAATTAGAGGTGAGGACGGAGAAAAGCTAAACCATGGGACCTTCAAGGCAAAGAGAAGCAGTTTGTATTTCATGGGGAGAGGGCAGAAAGCACAAAAGGTGAGATTTTATCATGGCCAAAGTGGGGAGCCAAGAGGAAAGTCACTTGTGCAGCTACATTGAGAGATTTGTGGAGTTTTGGCCAGTCCTTTAAAAACCCATGTGCTGTTCAGACTGGGTAGCCAGGGACAGGATTTCAAACTGATGGTCCGAGCTTGCGTTTGCCATATGTCCTAGCAGGACACAGGGCAGTCCCCAGCACAGCCTCTTCCAACAAGCCCAGCACTGCTGGCATCTTGCTGTTCCCTGTTCTGGCACTCAGTGGTAAAACAAATGTTACAGGACTTGGTAAAGACTTGTGAGGAAACTCATCACAGGTAATAACTCAAGCATCATCTTGTGGCAGCACTCAAGAGTTTCCTAGAGATGGCTTGCATCAGGGTATTGCTTGCCTTAACCATTTTCCATGAGATTAAACCCCTTAAACTATGACAATGTGCATCATGAACATCCCAATCACCATTATTCATGTTACACAGCTCTGAGGCTTGTTTAGAGCTTGCACCATTTTGGCAAAGCAAAGAGAGGCATAAAACATGTATCTGCTTTTCAAGATAAGCCTGAAAGAAGAGCCCAGAGCAACGGGCTCCGTTGCCTCCCTGTGCAGTGCAGTGCTGTGCTGGGGTGTCCGAGTAGTGCTCAGCGTCGTGATGTCTGGCTGTTTTCGTTTCTGCTTTCTCGTCGTCTTTTCTTTGGGAGGAGGGATGGGGAATGCTGTCTCCCTGTCCCTGCTCTATCCATCAGTATTTCGGTGGTGTCCATTCTAGGGTGCACGACTTCCATGTTTTATCAGAGTAGCACCAGCTTCTTCAGGATGTCTTTGTCAAGAGGAAAAAGCTTCCATCAGATTTAACGATTTTGAATTAAGTCCAGCTTTGCAATGAAGCTGGTTGATGCTCACTGCTGTTAAATAACGTTGAGGCCCAAGCAATAAACCCAGGAAAAGTAAAATTAAAGACCTTGCTTCAATGCTGTCTTGTAAGGACATAAGAATTTCTGGGCAGAGAAATAAATCTAGTTAGCTTAACAAGCACTGTCCCTACCCATTTATTTCAAATCCGTCTTCATGTTCATCCCTTCCTCCTCCAGCTTCTCCGTTTACATCCTACAATCTTTGCCCATCTCTTTATCCATTTTCACTGTTTTTTTTAGTGGCCCTGTTTGCCAATAACCATGTGTTTGCCACCTCCCAGATGCAGTAATTCTAGCTTAACTCCCTGCCCACTTGTAATTTCTTGCTTTTTAGATTGTCTCTTCTATTTTTATTTGAACTCCTGACTTGTGTGGAGTTATCAGCCTCACTGCACTTAATTTCAAATTAATTTGATTGGGTCACCTCAATTTTTTTCTGTAACGATAATGAACTCAACCTATTTAGCCTTTCCCCATTATGAATAACCTTAACAAAAACTGCAGTGTGGTATGAAACTGTGTTTCATCATTATGGTTAATTATACAGAAGAATAAATCCCTAAACATTTTTCAGTATCTGAAATCTAACAAGAAAGTGTAATTAACAATTAAATAGTAAACAGCCATCCTTGTGCTCTCAGGAAGACAGGGAGAGCAGACCCCCTGAGAAAAATCTAGGATCTAAGGTTTGCTCCTGGTTTTGTTTTCATAAATGCTTTGGTAATTTAAATGCTGGGGAGATACTGGTGTCTGGAAGCTGGCAGGGTGCAACAGCGGGGGGTCTGGTGCTCATCCCATGCCAGGTATGTTTTACCCAGGTGCCTGCAACTGCTGGAGAGTTGACAAGGTGGGATGGACACGTTAGCCTAACCCTGTGGGACTGGTTTTAGGCTGAGGATGTTGTCACTTCTGTAAAGTGTGGGAATTCTGGAGTGAGTTACCCCATCCAGGGGGTATGGGTTGGGCTGGTGGTGTGAGAGGGGAGGACACAAAGAGGTTAATCAGTGAGGATGCAGATTGCTGAAATTTGAGTGTGTGGTCTGACATCACACTTCAGCAGCGAGCAAACCTGCACGGTCCCCCTCCGCAGCACTGAGTACCGTTGCATTTTACCAGTTGTCACGGGGCTCAGCCTTGATGATGCAGGTGGTCTCTTCCTTGTGTGTCCCTCACACGGAGGTGAGTACTCCCAGAGCTGTGCAGGGTCTCACTGGTCTCCTACTGCTTGCTGTTCTAAGACCTGCGTGAGATGGCCTGGCCTGAAAACACAACCCCGTAGGAGAGCTGGTGCTGCCCAGGGACATGGCAGGGGTTGGGAGCACCAGGAAGCCACTTTGTTGGTGCTTGGCAGCACCCTCGCTTTAGCAGGGAGGTTGGTGACACAACCTGCAGGAAAAACTCATCACAGCCAGGTCATGCGTAATATAAACCACATTGTTTCTGTCTCTCCTCAGTTAGTAAATGCTCTCCGCTAAAGCATTTGAGTTATTGTGGTGGTTTCCATTTAAAATATGCATTCGAACTGGTTACCTAATCACTTTCTGCAAAAAAACCCAGCCCAAACTTGCTGATTCTCAGTGTAGACCTGGTTTCATTGCTGGACGCAACATGTATTCATCCGTCTCTTCAGCCACTATTTATTCATCATTCATGTTCTCTGTTTATCCTTTTTATAACAGCCTGTGCACTCAGCTAATGGCTTCACAAGCTTCAAAGATTTTCCTACCTAACACCTACATTATTTTCCTGACCTGCTGTGACTTTCCCATGTCGCGTGTTCTCCACATTCCATCCAAGTAATAGGTGCAAAACGCTCCACAAAGAAGAGGCATCTGCGTCTACTCTTTAATCAGGGCGTACAGGAGGTTATAGCAGCCCGTTGTTAATGTGTTTCAGAAGGGAGGTTGAAAAAGTGCATTGAATAGAACAAAGCAGCGAAGAATGGGAGGAAGACGAACAATGAGAGCAGGAAATGTAGGATCCAGCCTCAATTACGTACCTGCTCCCAGCAGGGTTTGGGGTGGACAGAACTGACCCAGCGATTACGATTACGGCTATTGTCTGAGCTTGTATAGGAGGATCCAGATCCCATCTCTTCCTTTGTAGGTCCTGCTGTGTGCACCCTCCTACCCCTTCCCTGATTGCGGCTTTTGTTGGATTTAATTGCTGGCAGGCTGTACGCAGCGAGCATGCAAAGGCAGATCCAGCCAGGTTTGCAGTGTGAATGGTAGTGGCAGAATCGGGCTTTTGGAGGGATCTTGGGCGGCTGCCCTTAGCTCTCATGGGCTGTCTTCTGGATTTAGCCATATTTACTCACTGTCCCTCTGTTGTTGCCCTACTCTTCCCCTTGTGCCCAGGAGAGGAGGGCAGAGCTGCTGGACCCAGAGCTTGCATAGGAGGCAAAATAACACAAGCCAGCAGCTGCAGGCTTTCACAGCATCTAAGACTGGCCCTTGCCTCTCCTGACTGAAGATGGATCCAGTCCCAGCAAATGACCTTGTTCCCAGGTTGGCATCTTCCAGCCTACCTGTATCTCCTGATACAGTGTTTTGATAAGTTTTTCCTCATCTGTCTATTCATGTGCTTTAAGATTCATTGAAACAGTTGCTTGTTCATCCATGAAGACAGTTCCTCAGGTCTTCCACCAGATTGCTGCCAACCTCAGCCCCTTCAAGGCTCCTCAAGTGTTTGAACAGGGTGATGTTCCGTGGGGAGAGAAAACAACAGCTTACTGGAAATTACCTCTTTCTGAAGAAACGCATCATCACTGTTGACTACTTGCTTTTCCCTCAGGAGCTGACATTCTGTGTCTTCTTGTGAGCTGGATTTTGATCTCTATTTTAGATGATCCTATTTCTGCTTAAAGGGAGATGTCCATCAGAGGCCCTCGGAGCTGCCTGGCACATTTTGGAAGGAGTAGACTCACTGGCTTGGCTCTGAGAAGCCGTGCAGACCTCTGAGGCCTGCCGGTCAGGGCAGCAGGCTGTGGCCACAAGACATCTCTGGGGAGCTGGACCAGTGGGCAACCCCCTCCCTGTGGGGCAGCTTGGAGTCATCACACAAGTTGGAGAAACACTATTGCAGCTGCTTCCCACCGAGTCTTAGCCCCTTGACGCCACTGCATGAGACCTGAATAGATTTGAAAACTAATTTGCTGCTCAGAGCACCAATAGATGTATGTCACTTGTCCTTTCTGCTGCATTTAATGAGTTTCCAAGGTACTGCAGCCAGTTCCAGAAGGCAGCCATCAGAGGATTGCGTCTTCACTTCCATCAGAAGTGTCTAGCTGTCCCTCCAGCACACTTCAGTTCTCACAGATTCTCTCTGGTTTTGTCTCTTATGAATTTAACGTGGAGTGCGTCGTATAATTTCTTGCAACTATCCTTTCCAGACTGTCTCTCTTTTTTTATTGCCCTGAAAATAGGGGATGGGAAAGAGAAAGGACTCTTCCAGCAGTCAGATGGTGTTAGCTGGAGCCCAGGCGATATGTGGGTTGTGGTAAATGTCCTGTCACGCTGCTTCTCTCCATGTTCATGACTCTCAGTTATTCTCTCCTGTTGCACAGCCCTACCTGTTCCCTTCTGTTAATCATCCTGGAGCTGGCCTGTGCTTTGAGCATCCCTGCCTGCATCAGTCTCTGCTATCACCCAAGTGGGACTGCATCTTTGCGTGGGTGAGAAGTGAGTGAATGCGTTGGTGCTGCTGGACTGACAGTCGGGAGATGATGGGCACAGCCCCGCGGTGGCTGTTTCGAGGGACAGGTCGTTAATCCTTAGCTCCATCTGCCAAGATCAATAATTAGGGCTGTTGCTTTGTATAAACCACCAGATCAACATAGGAATTGCCTTATTAAAGCGGACGTGTAGGCCTGGCTGGTTCGAAAGGCCCTGTGGCTGGATTTTGTGGAGGTAGGAACAAAAAAAACCAGAGTGGTAACGGTACGGTAACATGCAAATGAGGTTTCCCTAAACCTTAAGCGGCTAAAACCTGCCATACGTGATGAACCACAAGGGTTCTTGTTCTTTTTATCTGTTTCTGTCAGTGCAACAGAGAGGGTTGAAAAGGGTTTCTGGATTCTGGTCCATGCCTGGTGCAGCAGGGTGTCTGCTGCCAGAGTCCCTTTGGTCGGTGCCTGCATACATCAGTGTTTCTGATCTCCCTCTGCATGTTCCTCACCTCCCTTTGGAAGCAGATTGTGTTACATTTCCATACATACTCTGTCGTTAGAGCCCATAAATATGATTTTAGTGTGTTTGCATGTCTTGCAATGAGCAGAAATTCACCTGAGTTATTTTCCAGATTAATACCCTGCTGCTTTTACTTAACAAGAACTTTTTCTAAGCTGAGAATGGTAACGACTCTGAAATTTTCTTTTTAAAAAATGCATTTTCTTCTCGGGCACTTCATATTGAAATCTGTCTTAATTTCAGTTCAGCTAGTGTGTGAAAACACATGGTGAGGCATTATTAGTCCCTGAAGGAATAAAGACAGATGGAGCCCAAAATGGAATTGGCTTTATGATTAATTGAAACCTTCAAGAGTGGAATGGATTCAGGGCTTGGTCCTTCCCCGTCAGTGTCTGGAGGTCAATTCAGCTGGTGTGAATCTCCATGAGGAGCTCAGTGGGAGAAATACAGATGTCACTTAGTAGAGTCAGCCCTGGGTTGTCCCCTTCCAGGTGGGACCTGTTGCTGGAGGAGGGTATGGGGAGGACCAGCTGGTGGAGTGGTGAAAGCGGTGGGCGGGTCAGGGTGACAGGGAAGGGATCGAAGGGCGTATTGGGGTCCTTGGCATGTGATGATGTGCTTTAGTAATGAGCTGCTATTTCTGGCCTCGAGCTTCCCACAGCTGTGCATGATGGCTCTTGTGTGACTGCCATGATGGAGAGCAGAGCTGGGAGGGGGGGAATATTTTAAGGCACGTTCCAAAAAAACTTGGTAACGGGAATGTGGAGGTGTGGAAGTGGCATTGGGGGGGCAGCGAGTTCAGGCTCCACTCCGAGCTCCTGCTCCACATGAGACCTGAGCAATTCCCTCTGGGGCTGTGGTTTCACATCGTTGTGAGACGTGGAGGGTGGGGACCTGCCCCTCAAAAGGGAGTAGTGGAGAAATACCAGGTGGTGTTACCTGCACTGACTTTGGCATTAGTGGATGTTTCTGGAGTCTGTAGCCGAAGACCTTTAAAGCATTTCCAACATACCTACTGGAAAGGAGAAAGAAAAGATGTTGCAGAAAGGAGATTTCTCCATCATGTTTTGGGAGCAAGTCCTCCCCATGCAAGCTGGCCTTACAGCTCAGACCATGGCCACGCTTGCATAGGCAGCAAGTTCTGAACAGCTACGGAATTGCGGAGAAGCAGCAGGTGAAGGCAGAGGTGCTTTGCAAAGGCAAAACCAGATCAGTTATGGAGTTATGTCAGCACGTCTGTCTGGAGAGGGTACGAAGGGGATAGTTAAGTGCAATGGTGGCAGCCCCAGGAGAAGGCCCAATTTCCCACTCTGTGTCTCAGTGCTCGCAGCTGATCTTCCCTCTGTGCTTGGGATTGTGCTGGCATGGGGCACACTTGCCAAAGAGAGGATTGTGGATGCCTCCACCTTAGCTAGCTGAATGAGGGAGGGGGATCTAAAATAATTTAAAGAAGGATTTGGTGTAGAAAGTTGGTGTTGCTTATGGAGATCATGGTTTAAGGTATGCAAACTGGCCAAGGGGCCCATGACTGTGAGTGTGCTTGGCAGGTCTGCACTCACTGCACCCTTGCCATACCCTGAGAGCAGGGGTACACCGAACCCATCTTCCTGGGGCAAAATGGATGAGGAGCAGTGTCCACAGGTGCACATCAGCTGGGAAGAAAGTACAGAGGGACACATCTCTTAGGTCCAGCCAGGGTAGTCTTTTCACAGGCACCAGCACCCCTTCCTAGAGTGCAGTAGCAGCACTTCTGAGTTAAGAATGTGACTCGGACCTTGCTAATTGTCCTAACGAGCACGAGGGGTGCTGCAAATGAGCTGATACTGCAGATCAGTGGGGAGCTAGCAAACATGTGAAGCATTGCGCCCAGCATCTCACAAAACATCCATTGTTCACTTATTCTGACAGGTACAATTTGGTTTTTATTATCCCTGATACCCCCTGGCAGGGCAGCAAATTTGCCAAGGTATATTCTGTAAGGGGAGGAATGCTCTTTCTGCAGGACCTGGCCAGGAAATCTTAGAGAAATACTATAAAGCTGCTGTGGATTTTCTTTTCTTTCCCTGGGGACTCTGGGGATTGCAGATCAGTGGATTGTGGATTAGTGGATCAGGAATTAGAAATGCATTTTTCATTCTTATGTTACACACTAATGAACTGACAAATTTAATTTCTTTAAATCCAGCTACTTTAGCTAAAATAAGTGAAGTCATGTTCTGTCTCTTTTGGTAACTCGGGAAAGGCTGAATCGCGATCTCTCTGGGCGTCACATCATCCAAATTCAGTTCTTTGTCTTCAGCAGGTGGCTGTTATGAAAGTACAGTCTATTTACAAGAAAGAGCTCACCATCCATGGGTGGTCGCCGAGCAGTGCGGTGGCATGCTCATGGGAGCACTGGGGGTAGCGCTGTGGAGGGGGCTGCAGCTCTCTGCCGGCCATGTGTTGCCTTCTCAGTACAAGGAGGTGAACTCAACCCTGGGGGGCAGGTGTTGCACCAGGCTGGTGGCTCCAGTTTCAGTGTCTGAATCCCCTGGTAGGGACTCAGGTGTCCCTACCAGTTGCTACTGGGCAGACACCCTTTTAAAACCTAGTGCTGCAGCTCTGCTGAAGTGTCCCCACGGCACAGCATGGCATGTTTGCTCGGCTCCAGGTGTGAGATGTGCTTGGCTTACATCTAATACATTTTTCTTACCTTTGGGCTTGTTCCTGTGAATGAAGCTGAGGTCTTCCTCCCTCTTTTAGATCCCTCTGTGCAGAGGGTCCCTGTGCCTTGGGCAGCCCCCTCCGCTGCAACGGGATGGGATTTGGGAAACGCTGGTGCCGGTGGATGCACAGGCTGTGGCGGGCTCCACGTGCCTCTCCTTTAGCTGCAGTGTTCTTCAGGTTTTGCGGTATGCGCCTCCCTACCCAAAGTCTTTGCCAGGGATAACACAGAGCAGAAAAAGACGTTAATGTCATTAAAAGCCTAACGGACTGCGCTGTGGGACCTGATCTGCAGGGGGAAACCAGCTCCATCATTACCCAGTCACTCTTCGGAGCTTTAAATGAGAGCTAAACAAAACGGCCTTGGCTTTCTGGAGCAGGCTTTATTCATTCACTTTGTAATGCTGAAAGTGGGTCTGAAATGCGGCCGCCTCTCGATGCAATCTGCCGGCACCCCCAGCAGAGCCGTGGGCTGATGCCTGCCGGGAGAGCCGCTCTTGCCTGCCGGGGCAGGCACAGCCTGCGCCTTGCAGGAGGAGAGCGCTGGGACATCAGTTACTCCCCTTGACTGATGAATGGATTTTGGGCTTTGCCCACAATATCTTGATTAACAATTAACATGATGGAGCTGGAAAATACATCTCATTTCTCCACCTGAACCCGACAGGTGAGGGTATATGTTTCCTGGTTGATTGCTGTGCCTTGTTATAGCCTATTTATGATTGATTGAAAAGCAGAGGCTTTGTATGAAGAGAGACCCTTAATCTCCTGGCAGAGCTGAGTGCGTTTCCCTTCAGGAAGCATTCCTTCTTTTCTGCTTATCTCTAACCCCCACTTTAAACCTGAACCTGGCAGAGACCAGAAAGAAGGCAGGATCAAAGCAAAAATGATTGGGATCACTGGCTTCTGTAGGCAGTCTGAACCTGTTATTCCTACTTACTAACTAGCTATTCCTAAATAACTCTTGCAAGAGACAATTCAGCAGTTGCAGCATCTTCTTGATGAAAAGCACTCAAATGTAATAACCATGGCAACAGTTGCTGAGGGCCAGTGCAATGAGGGACGGAGATGTGCTCTCTAAAGGACAACAGGCCCAACTTCACTAACAAATGACACTGTAATGCGCCAAGGAGATGATGTACAGTGAGCTCCGTGTGCTGGCTGTTGTCCTGGTGGGGACCCAGCCATATGTACTGTGCTGGGGATGCAGGTTGCCCCAGTACACCCAGTAATGAGCCACACTTCATTAATGGTGGGCATCTTCCCCTCTAGATGACAGGGGAACTTATAACCTGAAAGCCAGAGAAATCGTGGGGACACTCGATTGGGAGGGAAAGGCCAGGGAGGGAACTTCAGGAGGAGACGCCACCTCCGATCCCTAAGTCACAGATGAGATAGACACCGCCTGTGTGCACGGTCAACAGATTTCCCAGGGTTTGGCTGCTCTGGGAAGGACTGCATCTTTCTGCTGTTGATTTTCTCCCAGCCTGGTTGGTGTTGTGGACAGATATCAATAATCAATACTTGACACATCTAATTTCAGAGCTGCTTCTTTGTAAGCCATCTTTAAGACCTTGTTTGAAGCTGTGCAGGAGAGATGCCAGAAGCCACGTGGTCTTGCAGGTGGAGGAGTTGGTGAGAAATGGGGCATTTTGACTCGGAAGAGTTGGCCCTTGGTGCATGGCAGGGGAGACTGCAAGAACCAGCTGAGCCAGTGGTGCCTGGACTGAGCCTGGAGGGAGTTTGCTATGAGGGTCCTTCATCCCTGGCTCATGCTCTCCCCTTGCCCAGGGGTCTTCCGAGTGCTCACTGTTAGGACAACCCTGGAGAGACCTCTCCAAATGCTCAGGTCTGAATCTCAGGTTGGGAGCACCTTATGTTATAAGATCAAGGCCTCTCAAATAACTTTGTGGGGATTGTATTATTTTTATCAGGCAATATTCTCTCTCTGTTGTCTTATTTAATTGGACAACTTACGAGCCTGAAAAGTGAGAGAAGGAAACTCTTTAATGTTTTCCAGAAGAAAAGAGGAGCCTGCTGAACGGCAGCATTTTTACTGATTTCCGAGAAGCAGGCAGTAAATACACCACCTCTGCTTAATAATAATAATAGGCAGACTAAGTATCTCTAAAAATATAAAATAACGTGGGCCTATTTGGAATAGTCAACATCCTTATCAGCCTGCTGCCATCTCTGCAAACAAGTTTTGCTAGAGATTCTGGGCATGATTTTCAATGGCTCGGAGCAGCTGTAGCTTCTTTGACTTCAGTGAAAAGTCTGAGTGCTTGGCACGGCGGCAAACCAAGCCTCTTCCTTTCTGCTTCAAATTGGGTCTTGATTCTAAGTGAGATGAATTTTCTCCTCCTGATAATTC
Organism: Balaeniceps rex; assembly: GCA_013401315.1. NCBI lineage: Eukaryota > Metazoa > Chordata > Aves > Pelecaniformes > Balaenicipitidae > Balaeniceps > Balaeniceps rex. Next base: position 42,476 of record VYZW01000179.1, read on the forward strand.
TGTGCATCTGAAGTGATTACAGCTCCGCGTGAGTGCTCTTTTAGGAGATTTGAATGCAGCGTTTTCTTCCGTCTTAAAAAGGTTCCTTCAAGCCTTATGATTCGGGGGGGGGGGAATAAATCCTGGTGGAAACCGTCACATCTTCCTATGCAGATTAGAGATTAAAAATTTTATTTTTATAAAACACATACGGGGGCTAAATCGGAAAACTTCTGTTCAGGCGAGCAGATTTTGGCTGGTGGCAACGTGCTGCTAAATTCTTATCTGGCGATGGAGAGGCAGAGCCAGTGAGTGGTATTATTTGGAGTTCTTAGAGAGTGAGCTTTAATGTTTGCTTAACTCCACTAAAAATAGACACCACCCTCTTTTCCTAATAGGCGGCATTTGTCACACTTGATTCATTTCCTCTCCCAAACTGAGTTCCTTCATGAATATTCATCTCTACTCCCCAGGAATCTGCCTGTCCTCAGTTGTACTTACAGCGACCATGCCATAACAATGCAAGTCAACCTTTCAAAGCTCACCGAATACCTGGCCCAATCCAGCAAAATGTTGTGGTATCAGCAGCTCTCATTGATTTCTGCCTTCTCTGTGAGCTGCAATTGCTCGTTATCCCTCTCGATGAGACCCTTAACGAGTCGCCCGTTCCTGTTGTCATAGCAGCACCGCATCGCCTGGTATGGCAAAGTCCCTGTCACTGTTAATTGTGAGATGGGAGTTCGGCAGTTTTTCTAGTGAGGATTAGGCCAAAAGGTCCCTTCTGAACTGTGATGAATGCGGTTTCCTTCAGAAGATACTAAAACTTGGTAGTTACAGAAAATTTCCAAAGATGGAAGCTTTACATAGCGAAGAGAGGGAGCGCAGTCCTTACATAGCTCTTCCCATTCATGCTCAGCCACCACTTAAAGCAGGAGAAAAACAACCAGAAAAGCCAAAGGAGAATATAAAACAGTTGATTCATGGTTAAGGAAGTCTGTCAGTACCTCAGACCTTCTAACCTTGGAGGTCCAAAGCGTGTCGAAGGTCCCTGCTACTGTTGTGTTCCAAGTTGCCGATGGAATGGGAGAAATCTGCTGCTGCCTGGTGAGCGTTGAGGAAGCAAAGGGCTGACGTGATGCTGGAGGAACATGAGGCCAGCAAAACTGCTGGACCATGGACCCTGAAGGCCTTGGCCAATAATGGGTGTATGAGGAGGTGTGCATGGAAGGGCATCTGTAGAATCTGGTGGTAGGTGACTGTGTGTTTCACTCAGCAGGAACCAAGGAGAAGACTTGATGAATGGCTTTTCAGGGCACTGGTATGGGTGACATGCCAATTTGCTGTGTGAAGGGGTGCTGGTAGTCACCCACACCTGCGTGGTGCCTTCCAGCACATCAGGCTGCAGGTTTGCTCCCTGACAGTCACTCTGTCCTCACTCTGTTTGCTCACTTTTCAACCTTGCTGATTGTTAAAGCAATTCAAGGACTAAAATTGATAGTATCTCATCAGGATGTTGTCTGCTGGGCTTGTGAGGACCACCCAGTGGGCAGACTTCTGTTGCCAGTGGGGTCTTTGCCATCAAGGAAGACCATATTGATTTTCAGCAATGTGCTAGAAGAGTTTTATAGGGGTTGCTCTGGTGTTGTGGGTGAGAAATGTGCACAGCAGAAAGAATGATCTCATCACACCTTTCATCCTGCAAGTCCTAGAGCAGCTGCATTGCCCTGTTGCAGTGAGACATAGCCACAGCTGGTTGAAGAGGGCAAAGAGAGGCAGTGTGCTGTTTGTGGCTTGACCCGAAGGAGTGATTTATCAGTGAGGATGCCATTGTTAACTGGTAGAACCTGTCCAAGGCACCGGGTCAGCATCTCTGCTAATGCACGGAATAGTGCCGCATGGTCGTTTGCCCAGAAGTGGTAGGGCCAGTGGTTGTATGTCATCTCCAGGGAAGACAGCTCATCTGCAGGCTTGCTGCAGGCTCAGCACAGAGGCAGGGAAGAAGGGCTGTCTGTAAACAATTTACTCTGTTTCCCACATGCCAAGGGATGGGGATCAGCTGTGCTTGTTCCCAGAGACCTACTCTCTGAATATGCAGGGCAGACTTGTCCTCTGTGCCTGTCACTGGGTTTATTCCAAAACTCTGAAACGTAGCCAAAATAATCTGTGAGCTAAACGTAGGCAAGAGTGGTGCTTTTACAGAATGGAAAAAAAAAACGCTTACCCCCCTCAATCTCTCCCCCAAAATGAAAAACTCCACTGGCCAAGCCTTGCAAATGAGTTTTTGGTTTTTCATATGTGCAGTGAGGAGCCAGATTTCTAAAGGCTGGCTTTCAATTTTACAGGCATTTATTATAGGCATGAATAATTGCTGGCACTGTGCTACCACTGCTGTTGTTTGCTCTTACGGTTAGGCCAATTACATATGTAAGCCCCTGATTTACAAGCAAAAGCAGAACTAAAGTAGCTTTGTGGCCTATGTTTCAAGAACAAGTAATGTGTCCGCAGTCAGCTGTAGGTCCCTGGATTTGTGCTGTGAAACACGGAGGTCCATTGCCACAAATATGTGGACCCAGATTGTCCAAGGCATTGTGCAACACGTGCTGTCGCAGCGCAGCGTGAAGGACATAAACATGGATGAGCATTTGAGGACCGGGAACTTGCCCAGATTCATCCTGTGGCAAGCATGCTAGAAGATTCGTGCTGCATTTGGGGAATTCACAGAGAACGCACACAAAAGAGGGAGAATTTGAACTAAACATAATGGTTCTGCAAGATGGACTTAAACAAAACCTGTCCAAGTCCTATCTCCCAACGTGATAATTGGTTTGTCTCCAACTCTTACTGTCCAGTGAGCCCTTCTGGGGGAGAAGAATAGATGACATCCATTGCTGAATTTCAGGTTGTTCAACTGAGATCAAACTGAGAATTTTTTCTTGCTTTTACACAATTGGCAGAAGAAGAGCGGGAAGGAGGGAGGTCAGTGTGATGACTGATTCTCCATGGGGTGATGGTTTCCAGACAACTGCTCAGACAGGTCACGTCACCCACGATACCTGTTGACCTGGACTCTGCATTGCCCAGCCTGGGGAATGTCTTACCTTGCTGTGCTGGTACCACTCGATACCATCAGCTGTGGGGTAAAGTGAAGAGCCAGTCCCTACGGTGAGGGAGGATGAAGAGCTGTGCTGATCCTCCTTGGACTGGTGGCAAGCTGGTGTCCTTGCTGCTGGGGGGGAGCAGAAAGGGAAGGATGTGAGTAAGGACAGAAGAAGGCAGAACGTTTGTGGATGCTAATCTCATCGCCACAAATCAGTAGTGGATATTATCTGCAGGAGGTAATAGCAGCTCCACTTGGGAAGGAGGCCAGCGTTTCACACTCCAGGGGATGGCCAAGGGAGGATGATGCACTCATGTCGTTAGTCATTAGCGCAGAGCAGGCGGCTTCTCATCTCATGGGGTTTGTGTACTCAGCTGGAGGCTGTGGCAACCTCCTTTGTGTAAATGGCCTGAAATCAGTCTGACTGCTGTGTGCTGAGCTGATGGACGTTGGCAAGGAGATGCTCTACACCAGCTCAGTGCAGGGTGCTCCTACGTGGGTTCATGAATGTCCATCTGGGCAGGAAGCATCAGTTTAGGACCATCAGCTTCTGAAGTGATTTCCTTAAGCATCTACACCTTCTGAAGGCAGATGCAGCACCCCATCGCGCCCCAGGGCAGGCAGACCACCCGGCAGTGTGCACTGTGCCCTCAGCAGACCCATTGGGCAGTGGCTTCCTTCTCTCCTCGGTACAAGGCAGATGGGAACGCAGACCCATATTTGTTTACTAGGCTGTGGTGGACTGGGGTTTTACATCCTGGTAATTACTGGGAAGTCTTCTTTCCTCCTGTGCCTTCACAGCATGTGTGTGAACTTCTGGTTGTGTCACCTTCCCGTCCTCTCTTAACAAAGTCTAACAGTGGGAAGTGATCATCACAACTAATATTTGCATAGCCTATGTCTTTCCGCAGTTCCAGAGTGTTGAATAAATTGAACCTCACTTCCTCCTTCACCCTTCGCATTCAAGCTGTTTCTGAATCCAGGCATCTCATCTTCCACAGCCACTCTCATCTCTCAGAGCTTTCTTCTGCCCTCATGATTAAGCCCTTATCTCCTGCCTCGCAGAACCTACCTCTGATGCCCATATCACTGCGCTCCATTACAGGGACAGTATTCATCTCAACATCTTTCTGGCTTTTCCTAACCATTTCATTGCCAGGCTAAGTCTGTCTGTTGGCTCCCTCCTCCACTGTAGAAGATGAGAGCTTTTTCTCTTTGCCTTTAGGGTCATTAAAACTTAATTGGCGTGTCAGCTTTCTTTGTCAAGGTATCCGTTCTCTCCATCCATCAGCAATGTAGGACACACTGCTGAAATTCCCTTCTTCTTGCGTAATTATCTTATTCCACTGCATCTTTTATGCACAATGTTCCCTTCTGAACATGCTTCCTCTCCTTGCTCCAGACCTTTGTGAGCATCCAGTTTAGCTGTGGTACCTGCCGTGGCTTTGTTTCTTACATATGCACACGAATTCATTGCATTATTACCATATTTTATTAGCTAGCTTGGTCATTTTAGCTCCTTGACAGCTTGATTCAGGCATTCGTAGGTGTTTCCTTCACATTCTCTCAGAAGATGTGTTCCACATCACCTAGCTTCAGCCTTCCTTCATGAGTGTCCACCTGAGCTAACTATCCAGGCTCTGTCTCCAACCAGGCGAGAGACAAAGAGACTTCCAAGGAGACAAAGAGAGCCTCCAAAACAAATCATCCCATCATAAGACAGGAGTCAAAGACAGCCATATCTCCCACAAATCATCATTTCTGCTCGCTGCTGGTGACCATAAATTCCTCAGACACTTTTCAAAATAGATGCAACCCTGTTTAGAGTGAATCTAAAGCCTTGGCCTGTAGACTTGCCTTTCTGGATTAGCCTGGGCAAGTGCCATGGAAATACAGAAACAGTGTTTGCGTCTCCAGGGATGTGCAGACCACAGGTTGGAACACGTCACCAAGGGAGCCCAGGAAGCTCGTATGAGCTAGATGTCTTAATTTTAGTGTCTAATGTTAAGTGAGATGAATCTGACACTTAGAAAGGTTTGGGGAAATGTTTCCATCTTATTTTGTATTTAGAAAATATGCAGGTATATAGTGTATGTTTAAAAAACAGCAACAACAGTAATAACAGTAATTATAGGTGGGTGCAATTTTCCTTTATCTTTTAACTGAAGCTGCTAGAAAAATTACTGCTGTGCTGATATTTGGCAGGGACACTGATGCGAGTACCCACTTGTTTCTGAAAAATGCTGTTGGATTTTTAATGACCATCAGCAGCACAACCTTGATTTTTAAATGTCATCCTAAATGTAGCAGTTCCAGCCTCCTCTGCTGTGGCATGTGGGTGTTTGAGTAGAGATGAATCAGAAAGCAGAAAGAATTGCTGGTGCTTACTGTGACTCCCAAGTTTTCCTTGAGGGCTTCCCACCCAGGAACTGGCTTGAATCGTCTGTGGGTTGCGTTGCAGCATCGCAGTCCCTGGTCCCGTAGTGGCACTCCTGCTGTTGCTCTCCCCTCTATTAATGCATGATTAAGTCGCTTGATGTAGAGTGAGTTCATTAGATTTCTCCAGGAGCTGGTGTTCAACAAGTCATGCTTTCTGTTTATGAAAACCAGATAAATAAAAAAAGGTTTCCCAGCTTTTGCAGATGCAGCTTTTCCATTCTCTCTCTGGCTGGAAGCATTGCCAAGGCCTTGCTTTTGGAGCTGAAATCTGTGCTTGGCATTTGCAAGATGGTGATTTGCTTTTGTAAATGGAGCAAAGTCTCATTTTTGAATCATGACTCAGTGAAACAAATCTACTTTTCTAGTCTAAAATGATTCTAATAGCACTGTTAAACCCAGTAGGACTAGGAACAGCCAGAGTTTAAAACATGACATTGCAGTGGGTGTGATTCTCCCTGTGATCCAGCATCTTTCCTTCCCTGTAGAGGAGTGGGGTGAGTTGAGATGAGGCTCATAAACGATGAGCACATCAGTTGTTTAAGAGCAGTACCTTCCATCGTGGCGCCCGGGGGTGCTCCGGGGCACATCCGTAAGCAAAACGGGTGGGGGATGATAGAATGATTTGCTTGATGTAATGCATTGCCTTCCTCAGTTACGGGAGGAACGCAGAGAGTTGCGAAACAGATGGCAGGGTTAAAATAGGACAGAGCATCGCGGAGATGCTGCTGGAAGGGAGAGAAGTGAACTGCCTGTTCTCACACTTTGCTTTGTGTCTCATGGAAGAGCTGGAGAGTGCCTGTGCTCCGCTGGCATTCCCAACAGGGACACGCCAGGCAAAGGCTTTAATTTTTTTTTTATATTGTTAGCACTTGTCTTAAAGAAAAATCAGCTCAAATGAGCAAGCAAACAAATGAAGCGAATAACAATCGAAGGCCTTAGCCTCAGGCCACCTTTTAACATCTCTCAAGATTATTAGTGGGACACGTTAGATAGGCGCTCGCTGCCGCTGGAGAATGTAAACTGAAGTGTTAGGAGCCCGGCAGTTAGCACTAAGACTTTCTTCTTGAGGTGCTTTCAGACAGCTTTTTGCTGTGTTTTCATGTTACCTAAGGCATGTGAATAGGTTTTGTTGGAATATTTGAGTAACTTTGCTTGCCTTGAATTATGCTCAGTGCGACATGGCAGATGTTGCAGGGGTGCTTCTGTGCAAAGCTGCCCCACTGCGAGTTACCATTGCAGAAGGGTCCTGCTGCAGCAGCAGAGAGCTAAGTAGGACCTTGGGTGCTCCTGTGTTTGCCACCATCCTAGGCCAGTTCAATTTTGGAGCCAGGAGGCTGGAGGCGTGCAGAGAAAAGGAGTGTGAAGAAGGGGAGGAGCGGGGAGGCAGGAGCCCAACACTCGTGCTTGCACCCTGGTGCAGCTGCTGATGCTCCAGGGAGCGCTTCAGTTTCCCCATCTATAAATCAGGGGGTGCTTTGAAGTCTCTGTGATGAAAAACACTGGATGAGCTCAAGGACATAGTATTAATCCTGCAATATTGTTGTTGTTCCTTGCTGTGTTGTGATTTTTGAAAAGAAATTGACACAATTTTTGTGGGCTATGGCTAAAATGGCATGGAAATAAATGAGTTCTGCTTGCACTCATAGAGAATTGCTCACTTTTTATTAGTGCAGCCTCTGATGAAACAGACCCCATCCTTAGGCACCGATATGCATTTGACCTATGGTAAAATAACAGGCTTTCAGAAATGCATAGGGAGTGTTTTGTAAGCATGGCACGTATAGCCTCAAGGTTGATTTGTGCCTCAAAATACAGCATTAGTTTGGGTGATTGAGCACTGGGGGTTGTTCCTGTGATGTCCTTCTCCATGCACTGTGGAGCGCTTGCTCGTACCTAGCCAGAAGGATCAGTCATTCAACACGTTGTGCTGGAAGAGAGCTCACACGGTTCCCTTGATCATTGCAGGTGGGGCACGAGTCACCCAGTCCAGCCCTTAAATCACAGAGGGTTGACAAACCCTCCAGAGTGGACTGCCACAGCCTCATCCTTTACCGTCAGGAGAACGGAGAAGATGGGCTAGCCTTGACAGTGCTGTTTTCATACCCTTTCCTTTGCAGGCTCCTCCAGCTCTGTGCTGACAGGGTGATGGCGATAGCCCCGAGAATCCAAAAACCTTTGTGTTTTAATCATAAAATGGTTTGTGGGTCTTTGATTAAACTCGTGGAAGCTGAGCTGGTATCTGAGGCTCTTGAGAGCTGCACCCCTCCACTTGCCTTGGCGTCGGTGGGAGCTTCAGGTGCACAACCCCCTCCAAAGCAGATCAGCGAGTCACCTGGCTGTCAGCAATGACGTTCGCGTAGCTATGGGGTATGTGCTGGCACCAAAATAAAGCTCAGAGCTGGTGAAGCTGAGGGTCAGGAGAAGAGAGGGGCTCCGGGGGTGTCCTTGGCAGCCTCACGCGTGCTGGGGCGGTGGGATTCCTGCCTGGCTCGCTTTGTTACTGTGTGCGATCTCCAGCCCGTTTTTATGGTACCTTTTTTTCTACGGACATAAATACAGCCTGTCAGTTTGTTGTTTGTGTGCATTCAGCAGAACAATCTGGTGCAGTTGATTTTGTTACGGCACCTAAGATTTTATTGTCCAGAGCTGGTATTCACTCTTCTACTCTGCTCTGTGGAGAGGTGAGGAGGAGGAGGGGTTTCGCTGCAGCTGGGCTCAGTCCCTCTGTTCACATGGCTCCTCTCCAGAGCAGTCATGCTTTGGGCAAGTCCTTGTTTTGGTGATTCCAAACGAGTGCCCTGGCTCTGCCACCCACTCCCCTGTGGCTGGGACTTTCTGCACCCCTCCTATGAGGTGTCTCGATGAGGCAGATTTGCTATTCTGTATTTTTATTTAATTACTTACTTTTACAGCTCTTCATATAAATCTAATTATCCATCTGTTATGCTACATGACAGCACTGCAGCTTGTCTGATTTTTTTCCTGTTCCAAAATATTAGCCGCCTGAGCCTTGCCCTCTCTGGGCTTAGGCGAGCCAGGTCCCCTCCCCATGGGGCTCCCGACAGCTCTCGACCCTGGCTGCGCTGCGAGAAGTAGCTCCGCTCTGCACTTCCAACTCAAAATCGTTGTGACTGCAAAGGGCCAGGAACTCAAGTAATTCCCAGTTACATCACGTATCTGAGAGCAGAGTTTGCCCCGGTTAAACCCGATGTCACTGTGTCACCAGGGAACTCAGGCCTTGTCCGTAATGGGTCATTATAGACCTCCTGCTTTGAGCAGGGTCATTGCAGGGCTCATAAGAAGCTCAGCTATCTCTTGCTGGTGCCTGGGATGCAGATATATGGTTGATAGCAAGCCAAGGTTCCCCTAGCTTTTCCCAGGCAGTCTTCCACACTATTTCTGCATCTCTGGGGTGACTCATGCTCCCTCGGTTTAAGTATCACATCAGCCCATCAAAATCACAGAATCAGATACTCAGCTCCAACTTATTCTCTGCAGTTCTATTCTCCTCTTAGCAACAAATACTCAATAACCTAATTGCTCATTAAAAACCATACTTGCATCTATGTAATCCATTATGTCACATTGAGACGTGTTGCTCTCACAGGGATGCTGCTGCTCCCCCGCTACTGCGATGAGCGCCTGGCTTGGTAGAAAGTGAGAAGGCAGCATTGCATTGAAGTGGAGATTTTCATCTTCTCAGGCTTTTTTTTATGTCTCTCCTATATTCTGTGCTTTTGAACATCTAACATCTCTTTTATGCTTCACATCTTTCATACGAAATTGTTGTATTGTGTTGCCTGTTGAAACCTAGTTTTCCTTTTGTGAGGTTTTCCCCCCTCACCCCCACTTTCTTCTTCACTGTATTTTGATCGACACAACTACTTAGGGCTCCATTTTTCTGGGTGATTTTAATCTCTTTAAGTCGTACCTCTGAAGGCCTTTGTCTGTGATAAACTCAGGTTTGAGCTGATGCTCAGAGAAGAGGCTTTCTAGGCATGCGGACCTCAGTGGGAGCTTGGGGGTGTCAGTGCTTCATCCCTCCTCCTTCTAACTCCAGATTGTTCCAGGCAGCCTCGTTGGGGTTGAGGTTATCTTATTATTACCCTGTACATCTCTCACTGTGTGTGCAAATGTCCTTTTTGATAGCATGGGACTCTGCAATAATGCCTCTGTGTTAAATATGTGTTTTTGTAAGAGATTCACGAGCCCTGTGCTTAAGCATCATTTGCTGGCATCCTGTGGCAGAGCCAGGGTGGTTGTTTCAGGGGACGGGGGTGCTGCGGAATTGTTAGCATTGAGTTGTCCCGGTTATCCTCTTCTTAAGAACAAAGTTCAGAAGGACACGTAGCCCACCAGTGCGCACTTGGTAAATTGTGGATTCAGAGCTGGCTGGGCTCGCTGCAGCTGCTTCGCTGTCATTTCTGATGGGGATAGTTCATGCTGTAGCCAGTGCTTTGAATGCAATAGGAAAGCATATTCTCTGCATGTGTCACTTCTCACTTGGACTATTTTAATGTTTTGGGTTTTTTTTTTTCCTTAAACCTGCAATCTAAAATTCAATTGTGCAAGTACTAACAAGCTGTTGATCATCCTGCCTCTTTTTTCTGCCCTTACTCAGAGTCTCAGATTTACAGCTATAGTTCAGGCTGGAATTACTGAATTCCAGACAAACCTTTAAGCGTTGACATTGTAATGATCAGTTTTATCTCTCTATATATTATTTGTCAGGTAATTTTAACGTGAATGTGTTTACAAGAGCTGTCAGAAATCCTCCAAATACAGAGGCCTCTGAAAAAGTTGTTGGCCTTTTCACGTGTGACCCTGCTTGTATTGCTTTTGGTTTCCAGGACTCACAAAAATGACCTTTTCCATTGCCTTTCAAATTCTTACCCAGGTGTGAAGGTTTGAGAGCACAAGAAGCCAGGCAAGGCTTGGAGCTGTAATGCCATCGTAGGCATATTTCGGGCTCAAGCCACTTCGCTCTCCTGCAAGCAAAGCGTTCGTGCACTCTCATTTTCTTCATTAACAGATTTTGGAGTGAAAGCTGGGGAGGGGGGCTGAAGGGAGGGGGAGGGCAAGGTAAGCTGTGCTGCCTTGCTGCCTCTTTCTGATCCTCAGGTTATAGCACAAGCTAAATAGACTGTACTAAATTTTTTAGGCTGTTTCACAGACTTACAGACTTTGATCCCCAGCTTTGATTTCCCACGTGGCATAGCAGACCGCTGGTTCTGACGAGAGAAGAGACCCATTAAGTCCTATCTAGCCCGGTGATTATCATGCCTTTTCACCGTCATGCCGGGCTTTCATCACAGCACAAGCTCTCCAGACTTACCTCCCTGCACCCTGGGGAGGATGCTGGCATAGCTCAGCAGCCGGTGGCCATGAGAGTAGGTGTGTGGCAGCTGCTGCAGCAGGACGTGCTCCAGCCAGAGCAGGAGAGGTGCTGTGCTCAGCACCCTGCTCCTGCCAGGCAGGGGCATCCCCTCTATTGCACTCCCCCATTTGCACCTCTTTTTGGTCTTTCTGTACCTGGCTTCAGCAGAATGCTCAGAGTAAGGAGGTGACCCTTTTTTTTTTCAAGTGTCTCGTGCAGTTTGTACAGCAAGCGGGACAAGAAATAAATATTCTCTCTGTGTCCTTGCCGGAGCAGTAGGGATAAGGGCATTTGCCTGCCTGCCCTGCTCTGTGCTTCAGAGTCCCCAGGTCCCTCTGCACTGCTTGTCTTTCCTTTTTTTTTTAATTTAAATCTAATTTTACTGCCTTATTGCAAGTTGCCATCTAACTCAAGAGCCACTGTTGCCTCAGGGCTGTTTTGCTGCTTTTCAGTCTTCCCACACCCCTCACATGTGTGGTCCGGAAAAACTTTGAAAAGTCTCTCTTAAATTTGTGCACATGTACTTGGGGTCATCCTAGGAGGAATAGGGTAAGGGTATCTCTTAATGGATAGTAGTCTTAAAAAAATCCCTTCTTCAGCAAAATGGGAGCTGCTTCCACATAATGAGTTTGCCAGTGAAAATGGCAAAGGAGAAGCCCGTGCTGGATTTGCCGTAGCAACAGCCGCAGCCCCCTGAGCCGATGTTGCTCCTTAGCATGCCCAAAACAATGTCCAGGGAGAAACAGCAGCTGTCCCGCAAGCAGGTCCCTAACAGCCCAACAGCAAGGTGGGGGGAAATTGCAGCGTGTGGGAGACTACAAGCTACAGCGCATGGCAAGGCTCTTTGGAGGGCTCTGATCCCGGCTTGTGAGACCATGTCTTCTTCAGGAAGCCTCCATCGTGCTGGTGGGTCCTCTGGCCGGTCATACCCATCCTAAGGTCTTGCTGCTTCCACAAAGAGCTTTAATGGGAGAAAAAAGGAAGAAGGGAGCCAAATGTCCTGACCTGGCAGCTGGTGGAAGATGCCAGGTCCCACCTCTGCCTTCGCCACCCACCTGAGGCAGGACCTGCCACTGGTGACTGGGGTGCTGTGGCAGCTTCATTTCAGTTTTACTCTGATAGCGCTGATCACAGCACGTCAGCCCTTGTTTTTATTACTTTTGCTCCCTTCTCCGTGCGCTATTGAGGCTTGCAGTGTTCTGGCAAACAAGCCTTGACTGTAATAATTTCTAGCCCCTCGTGGGAAGTTGTAACTCCAACGCAGTGAAATATAAACTGGCAGAAAATGTAGTATTTCCTTCTGCCATTGTGAGCTGCAGCACGCAGGCTCAGATGGAGGTTTTCTGTTGGCTTTCCCTACCCTGCTTTTGTTTTTTCCCCTCTCCACCGAAGGGCATGGTCACCCTCCTCCAGCCACTGAGAGGGAAATGTGCTGGGCTGATGAAATGGCACATGAAATCTGTGCTCAGCAAAGTCACAACTCCAGGAGCTTCAGAAGGAGGCAGCAGTGGGAAACATAAATGTTGTCTTGTGGTCAAGTGCTGCGGTATGCTCATGATGGTGTGGGTGGCAGCCCTGTCACTGCTGGGTGAGCCTGTCTGTGGAGGTCCCTGGGAGAGGTGGGGAGAAGCAGGCTGGTCTGCAGGCAGCAGGGACATCTTGAGTTGGGTGGAGGATCAGCCTGGGTTGGGATTTGAAAGCAGAGAGTAGACTGTAGACTACACCCTGGGAAAGAGGGTATTGTCTCCAGGATCCTTATCAAGGGTCTGGTGGCCCATGTCTGGAGCTGTTCAGAGGTCATCTCACAATCTGGGATGGATGACCTGTGTCTCAAGAAGTTCAGGATCTTCTGTCCAAGGACAAAACCCACCTTGCAAGGGTTAAAGCTTTCTCAGGAGCTGCTCAGAGATGATGGCGTGGGAACCTGTGGGCTGTAGGGATTCCTGCCAGTCTCCTCGACCGCTTCACCCCTGCTCAATGCATCTTGGCCAGCATGAACACCAGCAGCATGCCCGTGAACACCAGCAGCATGCCCGTTAACCCCAGCCTGTCCCAGCACCCAGGCAGTTTCTTGCATGGATCAATCATGATGAGCCTGTACCCAGCCTTGTTTTCTACTTTTCAGGAATGGAATGAGAGAGATGGATGTGATGGATGTGGGCCACGTGAATGGGAGGCACAGGAACCTCAGATGTGTGGTGAGGGCCACATCGGGAGGGGACACGTTGTGGCCCTGCATTTAGGGTGGGTCCTCCCAGGGCAAACTGGGGCTGTGTTTAGCACATGCAGGGGCTGTCTTGGGAAGCTGCTTGAACCTGAGCAGGGCACTTGTGTCAAGTCCCCATTACCTTGTGGCTGTTCCTCACACAGGTTTGAGGCTGGTTAATCTCATCCGTTGAGCGGTCCCAAATCTCTGCTGTCACTGTAGCATTGGGGGGTGTTGTTGTAGGCTGTATTTAGTCTCTATCCCAGCCTCAGAGTTTCATTTCAGTGAATTTCCTTGCTGGTGCCACCATCCCCTTATCCGTTAGCAGATTAGCACAGGTTGAATTTCCCATGCGAGCACTCCACAGTCTGTCTCATTGTATTTATTTTGTTCAAGCTGCTTTTCCCTGGGCTTGACAGTGTAATTTGTACAGACCTGTGCTGAGTTTTCCAAACTCTCAAACGAGCTTTTTTGTTAGCTTGAAGCCTGAGCTATTGATAGTAGAGACATTGAACAACAGAAACATTGAGAAGTGAGCAGCACGCCTACCATCCAGGAAGGCTTCCTAACCTCTAGAGGTGCTCCTTGGCAAAAACTCCATGGTTCAGAGATTCTAATTAGATCTAATCCTCCAGGTGACCAACCAAGCATTAAAAGGCATACCAGTTTTTCAGTTGTGTCCCTTGCTGTAGGAGTTTTTATGATTTATTTTAGATAGATGTGACAAAAGAACTCGGATATCCCAAACTTAACGTTTCCCTTGAATGGCACTAAGAGGTCTCCAGCACAGGAGAGTCTCCTTTCAGTGCAGTTATACTCAGAAAAGCGCCTGCCTGCAAACTTGTTCTGCACTTACTCTGGTCTCCCTTTCCCGGAGTAACTTGTATGTGAAATTTGGTCAGGTTTTCAGATCGGAAGTTGTATTTTCTGAACTTCAGAGTTGCCAGCTCCTCCTTGGGGTCTGGAAATGCAGCTGTGGTTTCTTTGCGTCTCATTCGCACCGGTCATGGAGCCCCAGCATTGAAAACGTGCCTGACAGTGTGGCTGATGATGTGCCAGGCAGAGCTGAACCTCCGCGCTGTGCCTTCCCCTAGAAAAGCTCAAAGCAGAAACAAGCACAATCCAACCATACACAGACAAAGGCAGAGGACAAAGCTGTCATCACTGGAAAAACAGCTGGAAAAAACCTCTTCTTCCCCTTCCTGCCTGGTTTGCAGCGGAGCCTGGCACAGCAGAAGGGCTGTCTGTGTATCCCCTGTAGCAGCTGGGTGGGTTTTGGAGATGCATAGGACTCTGATCACAGCCCTGCTGGCTGCGCTCGTGTTGTCTAGCCTCTGCAGGATCAGGTTTCATGCTGTTGTGGCGAGCACAGCCATGTTCAGCCATCCCAGCTCGAGCACTGGCTGTGCCCAACTCACTGCTGAGGGCACCTTCAGCGACTTTGGTACATGTGTTGTTTCTCACTGCTGCATTTCCTTGCTGCCTTCTGGGTGTCATGTCTCTGGACTCCCAAAGGAGTCTAATCACAAGCCTGGCTTATAAATCCATCTAGACCGAAAGGAGATGCAGGATTCATTCACTTCTGTAGGACAGATATTACTTACCTCTGACTCTTTAGAGGCGAGGGTCACACTTAGCACATTTCTACCTGCTAGGGTATGTTAGGTCAGTCTTCAGCAACCCCTGGGTGCTCTGGGAGCTGTTTGTCCTCCATCCCACCATTGTACTCTTCTTCCCATCTTTGCCCTGGGAGAAGTTGCTGAGGCTGGGCAGGGTGCTGTGATGCTGTGGGGCTGCAGCACCATCCCTGGGCCGTCCCTGTGCTGGAGGGGCCGTGGCTCTCTGTGTGACTGCAGGTGTGGCTGGAGATGAGAGCAGCAGTTGTCATCTGGGGTTGCCTGGGGGCAGCTGAAGGTTTTGGGGCTGATGCTGTTTGCCTGCATTGACTCCTGACTCTCCAAAATCAGAGCCCAGGCCAGGTCATCAGAGATGCCATCACTGCTCTGCAGGAAGAGGGGGTTGGCCACATGCATCATTTCCCACCATGCTGAGGTGGAAAATAACATCCTGTTGCTGCAGGAGGAGACTCTGCTGTGCCTGTTGACATGGTGAGGATGGGGGATAAACACATCTTGGTACATGCATCAGGTCCCACCTGGACCCAGCCACTACCAGAAGCTGGGTTGCTCCCAGGAATGCTGGGGCTGCCGCAGTGCTGGCACACGGGGGTCTGCGGGTGCATGTGTGCACTACACTGCAAAAATCTCTTCTGCAGGAGGATCCTGAAGCCTCTGGATTCATTCATTCTCCTTGCTGCCCTGTCCGGGCAGGTCACAGATGTCCCCCCTACTCGGAAGGGTGCCTGCACTGTGGCTCTGCCTGGGTGCCTACCGCAAGCAAGTGGGTAAGGAAGAAATCAAAGGTGGCTTTCAACAATGCCCCTTTTCCTGCCTTGAGGTCAGCCTGGTAATTGCAGTCAAGAACCCGCACACCAGATCTGCTGCCTCTGAGCTGTGGATGACTCCTAATGGTGTGAGGAGCAAAGCCTGGATGGAGCAGGGAGGATTGGAGAGATTGCCCAGCACCTTAGTTGACACAGATGAGCTTAGTGTTTTGCTGTATTTCTGGGAGCAATGGTTATAATTCAAAGCTGCTCCCTGCCCAAGTCCATTTGTCTTCTGTTTTTGCTTTTTTTATGACTGTCTGCCTCTGTCTCTCTTATTTCTTGGGCGATGCTTGGCACTGGCTGCTCCAGTAGCTTTCTGGTAGTGGTAAGAGCTGCGGATGTTTTGCTGTAGCAGGGACATGTGACCTTTGTCTGGCCGCAGTGTGATTGCTGCTTCAAAGTCGAGCAAAGGCTGACGTGCTGGAGCTCTCCCTCAGAGCGCGAGAGACCCGGGATCAGGGATGTAGACAGCTGGTACATTGTGCTCTGACTGCGAAAGCCCTGCCAAAGAGGGAGCCTGTAGCATCTAACCTCTCCACCACCTTCACAGATGTACTAGAAGTGGGTTTTCAAAGCATCTGCATGGCCAAGGTGCCCCTGCCTGGGCAGCTGGTACCCGGGGGCAGCGTGGATGGTGGGCAAGGCTTGTCTTCATCTGCCTGCACCTGGGGCAGCTGTTCACATCCAGACCTGAAATTTTAGCCTGGTTCTTGCAGACAGAAGGATTTAGCCATTTGTAGTCCTTGGAGAAAAGCGCTCCATGCGAGAGATGTGTGAGTGGTGAGACCAGGAGTAATTTGTGATTCAGAGGTGCCAGGGACAAGCAGGACCTTTCTCCAGGTGAGCTGGAGGGCTGGTGCTGCAGCACAAGAGTATTTAAATAAATCAGCACGTTAACAACAAATGAGGAGCATGAGAGGGGGAAAGCAAGAGCCAAAATAAAAGGCCGTTAAGGAATGGATGCGATGTGAAGCAAGAGGATTAATAGCTGAGGTGGAAACACAGGGCAGGGCTCCTTGCCAGGGGAAGACAGGTAAGACATGGGCACGTGGTAGGGTGATGTGGATGGTCCGGCATGCCCTTCCCCAGCCCTGTTGCTATTGCTTCAGGTTGCATTGGTCATGTGCTGTGTTTGGGGTGGCCCGCAGGGCTTTGCACCTTCTCCATAACTGTGAGCTGTGGTCAGTGGGAGCTGGAGGGCTTTTCTCTGGGATCAGGCTGGATTGATCCTCGTTCGTGTCTGCTGTGGGGTGCTGCCCCAGACAGACCTGGTATTGGTCCCACCCTGCCGTGCCCTGCTCTGTTGGTGACCTGCCTTTTGCTTTTGTCCCTGCAGCAACCCCAAAGTCCAGATAGAAGCAATCGAGGCAGGTGCGCTGCAGAAGCTCCTGGTTATTCTGGCTACAGAACAACCTCTGGCTGTCAAGAAGAAGGTGAGCAACTTGGGGTGCCCCTCTGGGTAAAGCTGTTTTTGTGCTGAACTCAATGTAAGCGCTCCTTGAGACATTGCCGACAATATGAGAGTGTGGGACCCTGCGCTGCTCCCCACACTGGGTGCGCTTTGCTCCCCAGGGGAGCAGGAGAGTGGCCCTGGGTGCCAGACCACCCCCAGCATCCCTGGCTGGCCGGTGCCTGCTGGCCTCCTGGCACTGCAGTTTTCA
The DNA here is from genome assembly GCA_013401315.1 of Balaeniceps rex. NCBI lineage: Eukaryota > Metazoa > Chordata > Aves > Pelecaniformes > Balaenicipitidae > Balaeniceps > Balaeniceps rex. Next base: position 59,681 of record VYZW01000179.1, read on the forward strand.
CCCCCACTGCCAGCAGCGGCACGCATGGCAGCTCTGCCAGCCCCATGGGGGACAGGACTTGGTGCTATGGCTCCTCTGGGAGGAAAGGCAGGGGTCCCAGTGACAGGCATAATAATCAGAGGCTAACAAACATGGGAGCTGACGTTTGGAAGGAACTAATTGCTGGAGTCATCCCCATGTCCTGCCTTTGGCGGTGGCTTTGGAGCAAGCCGAGCAGCGTCAAGAGCCCCCAGCCAAATGTGCAGCACTGTCCATCGGGGTGGAGGCTTCCTCGCCGCCTCCGTCCCTCCTTGCCGTAATCCCTGGAGCATGAGATCTTATTACCCTCGCTTTAGCATGTGATGCTGCTTCTGTTTATGGGCCGTAAAATTATCTGGCTGCTCCTGGAAACCCAGCTCCACCGTTTAACACGGTGACCTCCTGCAAGAGGGGGTTTGGTGGGGTGAGGGAACCACCAGCTCTTTCATTCATCTTTAATGCACCTGCTGTTATGCAAACAGTGGTGTGCTGCCAGTGTTTTAATAAGCTCCCACACCCATGTTCCCCTTTAGTCCATGGTAAGAGTCCTCCAGTGAGTGGAAGGCACGGGAGAGGCTGGGGAGTCCCTTTGCTTTTGGCCACAGGTGTGAGGAGGTCCCGGCTGGAGAAGTGCACCACAGGATGCTCCATGCTCAGAAAGTCATAGAATCATAAAGGTTGGAAAAGACCTCTAAGATCATCTAGTCCAACTGTCAACCCAACAGCACCATGCCTACTAAACCATGTCCCAAAGTGCCACGTCTACACGTTTTTTGAACACCTCCAGGGATGGTGACTCCACCACCTCTCTGGGCAGTGTATTCCAATGCTTGACCACTCTTTCAGTAAAGAAATTTTTCCTAATATCCAATCTAAACCTCCCCTGATGCAACTTGAGGCTATTTCCTCTTGTCCTATCGCTTGCTACTTGGGAGAAGAGACCAACACCCACCTCACTACAACCTCCTCTCAGGTAGTTGTAGAGAGCAATAAGGTCTCCCCTCAGCCTCCTATTCTCCAGACTAAACAAGCCCAGTTCCCTCAGCTGCTCTTCATAAGACTTGTTCTCCAGACCCTTCACCAGCTTTGTTGCCCTTCTTTGGACACACTCCGGCAACTCAATGTCCTTCTTGTACTGAGGGGCCCAAAACTGAACACAGCACTCAAGGTGCGGCCTCACCGGTGCTGAGTACAGGGGAAGGATGACTTCCCTGGTCCTGCTGGCCACACTATTTCTGATACAAGCCAGGATGCTGTTGAGCTTCTTGGCCACCTGGGTACACTGCTGGCTCAGGTTCAGTTGGCTGTCAACCAGTACCCCCAGGGCCATTTCAGCCGGGCAGCTTTCCAGCCACTCATCCCCAAGCCTGTAGCGTTGCATGGGTTTGTTGTGGCCCAAGTGCAGGACCCAGCACTTGGCCTTGTTGAACCTCATACAATTGACCTCGGCCCATCGATCCGGCCTGTCCAGATCCTTGTGCAGAGCCTTCCCTCCCAGGAGTGCCCATGGCTCAATCCAGTGCTCATTTTGGGGTGGGGAGGGATGGCTGAGCATGCAGAGGTCCTCACCAGCATCGCTTGAAACCCTGGGTGGCAGGTGCAGGACGCTTCTTACCAGCGAGCCTGAACGCTTCCCACTGGCAGCCCCTGGAGAAGAGCAAGAGGGATGAGTATTGTCCACATCCGCATGCAGCCTTACGAGAGCTTTCAAGGGTTGAACACCCTTTTCCAGGAGGACAGAGGCTTTTAATTGCCAGTTCCCATGCTGCGTATGGTCTGCTGTCTCTCTCCAGGCCAGGATCCCAAGGACAGGTTGGTGACCCAGCCCGTTCCCACATGGGGCAGCAGTCCACAGCTCCCGCTCCAGTGAGTTTTCTGCCCCAGCGCTCACAGTGGTATGCAGCAGTGAGGCCAAAAGTGCATTTCTTCCCTCCCCCATCCTTTGGTCTATGGTTAAAAAAAGAGACGGAAACATCCTCCAATTCACCAGCGGCAACTCAGAAGATGGAAAATAGAAACAAATGGGACTGGGGAAGACATGGCTGTCGGCTCGGATCTGTCCGAGGAGAGGGGGGATGCACAGTCCACCTCGGTGTGCAGAAGAGCCGTCTCTGCTCACTGGCAGGCGCCCAGATGAGCATCCTCATCCCCACTTGGGCAGCAGCCCTGCCCCAGGCGGCATCAGCCCATCCCCTCTGCAAACCACAGTTGTCAAAACCAGATGAGTGTAAGATTCAGCTGGTTGGCTCCTAGTTGCCTCCTCAGTGTTAAACCCCTTGCCACTTAAGGCCCGGGAGGCAAGTGCGGGCGTGCTGGTGTCTCTCGCTGGCGGTGTGTGATGCTGCACCATGACAGACCCTGTTTGGGGGCTGTGTCCTGGGAAACATCATGGTCTTGTCCTCTGGCTGCGTGGGTGCAAGGGAGAGGATATTCACAGGCGTCCAAATCATCTTGAGGGGATCAGGCTCTCCTGAGCGGTGCTGGACCCCCCTTCACCTTGTCTTTAGCCTGTAGCCGAGCTCTGCAGTGAGGACTGATGGGGGTGAACTGCAAAGAGAAGCGATGGCATTGTTTCTGTTCAGGTGCTGGCCACAGTTCCCTGTGTAACCTCTGGGTTATCATTCTAGCAAGCGCAGTGACAGTCCGGGTTGGAGTTTGGGTGGAAGTCACCCAAGTTTGGGCAGCCTCGCAGTGCCAGGGAGGGCTGGGATCAGGAGAAAAGGGGACTCTTGGAGATGCCCCTCAGCAAGGAGAGATTTGAACGCATCTGCTGGGGAGCTCCGCAGAAACAGGTTGGAGCGTGTTTTGCTTGTCCGCATGGGATGCCATGAACAGAGGCTGCACCAAATGCAGCGGCCATGGCCACCATGCTGATGGACCTCTCTTCCCGCCAGGCTCTCTTTGCACTGTCCTCCATGCTGAGACACTTCCCCTACGCCCAGCAGCAGTTCCTCAAGCTGGGCGGCCTCCAGGTCCTCAGGAGTCTCTTCAGGCAGAAGGGGATGGAGACCCTCCACATCCGTGTGGTGACACTCCTCTATGACCTCATCATGGAGAAGGTGAGGAGCCGGAAGGGAGGGGATGGGACCTGGCCAGGCACTCCCCGCCTTCACCCGCTCACCAAGCCAAAGGGGCCATTGAGCATCCTCACAGGATGAGGGTGAGGAGGGGCCGATCCAGCATCGGTGCTAGTCTGTGCTGTTGGAATGAGTTCCCTCCAGCCCACAGGCCACTGCTGTGGGGGACAAGTGCCTGGGAGAGCCCAGGGTGAGCTTAATTTTTTATTTTTCATTCAACTGCCACTGCCGTTTCCACCTGAGGGTGTTTAAATAACAAAATGGCAAGGACCTGAGTAGGAACAATAGGCACTGGACTGCAGTGAATTCGGCTGCGGTGTCCAGCCGCTGGCTGCCAGCCAATTGCCCGGGGAGCAGCCACCATTGCTGTGCCCCTGCCTGCTGGAGAGGCCCTTGCCTGCCTGCACATCCCTCGCTGGAGCCAAGCCCACAACGTTAAGTGTTTTATTTTCAAATACCTTGGATTACTGCTGTAAATGTCATTTTAAAACCCATCTTTCCTTGCCATCACTTGTTGTTTAGTCTGTGCGTTTCTCTTACTCCAGAGAATGGAAATTAAATCTACTTTCACTCAGTTTATAGCCAATTTGCCCTGCAGATTATTACTGCTGTAATGCTTGGGTTTCGGGCACCGCAGAGCAATGCCTGCGTTTTAAAACAGTTGTTTTCCAGGAGACTTTGTAAAGGTGCAAATTATTTTAGAGGGTCTGTAATCTTATCAGGTGCTGGCTCTAACGTGCAGCGATCCTGTCTGCTTGCATGGAAAGGGAGTGTATGTGGGCATTTTACCCCGAACCGTTCCCATTCACTCCTGCTGCACATTTTATGGCCGCCCCTCTGGCAGCCCCATCTGTTCCTAGCTCTTCTGTGGCTGGGGGCAGTCCGCAGGCCCGGCAGATTCTCAGCTTTATGTTAAAACAATGATTTTTCGCTGCCCTTCAGGCTGGGAATGCCATGTATCAATCCCAGCCCCTTCATGGAGGAGATGGGAGAGCCCTCGGTGCCCGGCAAGAAGCACGACTGGTCCAAGCAGGGGTGGCAGATTTGGGGTGGGCTGGGTAACAATCAAATAGGTTGGTCTGAAAATCATAAACTACCATCGGCAGCTCTCTGCATGGAAGCATGAATTGCTGGGGCTTTGAACGGTTTTTCTGCCACTGCCTTTACTTTTCACTCCAAATCCTGCATGGCCAACAGGGGTTTAGCAGGCAGCCCTCTCGGGGGACTGGGAGAGGGGAGGTTTCCTTGGCGTTGTCCCTCCTTGTCTCTGCCATGTCCCGTAAATCAGTGGGATAAACCAGCATGACCAAGCTCCCTGCAGCAGCCACCCAGGGGACGGCGAGAGTCCATTGCCAAGCTGATGAACAGGTCAGAGAAAATGTTATGGGTGCCCCGGGGACCCAAGCAGTCCCCGGGGACGGGGTTCTCCGATCGCTTCTGATGGCAGATTCTGGGCACATTGGCTGCACTCTCCCTTCCCCAAGGCTGGATTTCTGCTCACCAGCCTCGCAGAAGCCCTCATCTGCGTTCAGCAGTCCGAGGCGAGCAGCCTACTCAGAACTAATTAGTGAAGCACGGACATAGTAATTATCACAGGGGGCCACCAGCCAAGCCGGGAGGAGTGCTCCGTCGGGGGGTGGAGCCACTCCACCACCCAAGCCTTGAAAGGTGTTGGGGTGGTGGCAAGAGGTTTCCCTTCCTTCCCCCTGGCCCAAGTGCTGCTTGGAGCAAGTCTCTCTTGCTGGGAAGGGAGCTGGCAGCCCTGCCCGCCCTGGTCCCTGCAGGCACCTTTCTGCTCTCAGCACTATGCCTGCAGAATTTCAGTATTTGGAGTTTTCTGGACCAGGCTGGGAGGGGAAGGTCTGGCCGTGGCTGGAGGAGACAGAGATCTCCATCTCTTCCATAGAGCAGCATGAAGCCAAGTGCTGAAGGAGCCTGTCCAGCAGCCCAAAGCAGCAGACCAGAGACTTTACAGGTCTCTGCTGAACTTCCTTCCCCCTGAGTCCCCTTTCAGGGCCATGTGATACTGAACCTCCTGGTCACTGAGAGTTTTCCAGGGTGGGGTAACCAGTCCCTGTGGCCAACTTCATGCAACAGTGAACCAGGACACAACCTCGTCTTGGTTGTCTGTTGCAAGTCACCTTCCAAGGCAGGTGTTATGGAACGTGCATCCTGCTCTCCCATGATGTGTCACCTGCTGGAAGTGGTTGCTTTCCAATAGGGATATTAATCCATGTTCCACCAATTCCCACAGATGCTGCTTGAGGACTCACAGCACGGAGATCAAATGGAAGAGAAAATCCAGCAGTACCAGCAAGTCAAGCTGGTCCCAGCGGTGGTTGAGCAGGACTGGTGCGTGGTCGTTTCCAACCTGCTGGCCATGCCGGAGCACGACACTCGGGAGAAGGTCCTCAAGACGGTGAGTGTCCTGATGGCCTTCTGCAAGGAGCGCTACCGGGGGGACCAGGCCCTCAGCACCACCCTCAGCCTCCTACGCAGCGAGTACGAGGAACTGGCGGCAGAGGAGCAGAGGGAAGGTGACAAAGACGGCTATTTCAAGGAACTCCTTGGCTCTGTAAATACCATCATTCAGGAATTAAGATGAAAATAGCTGTAGATTCAGTTCAATTCCAGATAATTCAGGGCAACAGTGTGAGTTTTGGTGGCACCAATGTAAATGCACTTTTGAATAAACTGCTGGACTAAATGAGATCCCACCATTGGGCAAGTGTGCCAACAGCTTCATTATTAAAACATACGCATTTGGGGACACGTTTTCTTTTGCATGGGGTGCTGCTGGAAAAACAGAGGTATGTACCTTAGAGGGAACGAGGTAGAGTCTCAGCTTACGTTGCCTGTCATCCTTCAGCCATCCTCAACCATGTAGCTTGAGCACATGACTGAGTGTTCTCAGCCCATCTGCAGGATTATTTGGGGTGGGAAGCACTGAGGGATGTGGGACTGTCCTTGTTAGGCAGCTCTGCTGTGCAAAGGGAAGCATTTGTTCACGCAGCTCTGATCTGCCTTTGTTCTTGCCGGGTGATGACCTGCAGTGTCTGTGATCTTTTATTTGCTTTGTATAATGCATGTTGGCACTCAGAAAGCACCGTTTGCCTTTGGGTCGTTTTGTGCTTGTACAGGAGGAATGAGTGTCGTTTCCTTGAAACATTGGTTGGAGGGCCTCTCTGGAGGTCTCTAATCCAGCCTTCGCTCGGAGCAGGACTATCCCTCGGTCAAGTCAGTGTGGCCGTGACCACCTCCAAGAAGCCCAGCTCCACCACCACCTCTGTGTAGGTCATGTAGCTCCACCACGGCAGCTCTCCTGCAGCCCCTCTCTGCTTGGAAGCCAGCCAAATCCTAATGATACGGGAGTCAAAACATTTATCTAAGCCCTGGTGTGGTACAGCCATGGAACTGCTCCTGCCACCATGGGGGACAGCCAGTCGGTGAAGCACACTTTTGCCCTTCAACAAACCACTGAGTCTTTCCACTTGCATTCTTCTTGCCCTTGGAGATGGCTTCCAAGTTGATGATCTCTAGGGACTGAGGCTGGCCAGCCAAGGATTTTTCATCCATGATGTACAGTATGCTCTCCTTTCTGGGCTGGTCTGGGTATCTCCCTTCACACACCTCTTCCAGTTGCAGCTTCTCCTCTCTTTCCTCTAGGCTCAGGTCCCCTTCCCCCATGATCCTCCTTTGAGGTCCTCCTCACGCTGGAGGTCCTCCATTGGGGAAGATGTTCTGCCCTCTCCTCATCAGGCTGATTCTGTCTCCCCATGTCGTCCTTCCTCAGGCAAGGAAGAAACCAAAGTCTTCCCCAAGCCTCTGGCTGCCCAGCCCCTAGCCTGGAGGTGACTGCTACCCCCCGCCCCCCATCAGCAAAGAAGATTATAAAAATGAAACTTACTCATTACTTTGTCTGCTTAATTTCAGTCTAAACCCCCTCCTTGTTCTGAAACCTTTTTGGGGAGGGTTGTTTGGGGTTTTTTTAATAGAGAGAGCAATTCCATTTCTCACATGTCCCCCTGTGGGAAATATGCAGGGTAGGACGCTGCAGTGAGCCGAGCGAGCTCCATGATGCTGCCCTGTGCCTGGGGACGGGCACGTGGCTCCCCAGCCCCCTGCCTGGGGCTGTCCCCTGTGCAAGGACAGGCTCACCTGCGCCAGCGCTGGGGCTTCGGCATTGCAGGGAAATGGGCACAGGAAGAAGAGGAAGAGAAGACCTCAACCCTGCTGTCCTCTCCTGGTGCCATGTGCATGGGGGGACCCTTTCATACGAGGCTTTTATCTTCTCTTGGCCCACACAGCCAGAGTGACCAGTGCCCTACATGGGGACTGTCCCCAGCTGCTGGTGCAGGTGCCATTCCTCTATGGGGGAAGCCCCTGCACCCCGTGTCCTCGGGGCAGCTGGTAGCAGAGGTCAACCTGCTGGGATTTGGGGTCTGCGAAAACTGAGCAAGCAGCACGGCGGTTTGGGGTTGCGCTTGTCTCTCTCCCCCCCCCTGCAGCGGTTGGGATGCTGACACAGTTTGAAATTTGGCGGCAGATGGGTCCTGGCCACTGGCACGGGGTGGCTTCCAGCAGTTTTCTTGCCAGCCCCTCTTCGAGGGCGGCTTTTGGGGGGGGCAGCAGCTTTTTCTCCACAGGTTTGCCAGTGGCATGAGGAGAGGCGAAGGCAGAGCATGTGTCAGGGTGTCCCAGTGCCGGGCTGCAAAGCTTTCGGCCACAGAGCGATGCTGCAGCCACCCCTGCACTGGCCAGCGAGGGCTGCCGTTGGATCACGCCAAGCACACCCTGCTCCCAGCGTGGCAAGGAGCCGATTATTTGTAATTCCTGTATTCACTTTCAGAATTGCTTTCTGGCAATAACAGGTATTTCAATCACCATCACTCCCACCGCTGGCTTAATGGAACCCAGGGGCTGCAGCACCAACGTTAGCAGCACAAGGGCAGAAAAATGAAATAAGAAAAAAAAGCCTGGCTGGTTGCCCACCGTCCCTCTGGCCCTGAGCTGGGGCTGGCGCAGCCTCGCGGGGCTTTGCCACCGCCAGTGATGTGCCCGCGCAGCAAATGCTGCTGGGGCTTTGCAAGGGGTTGTGTGATTTATCCCCGCGCTGCTAACCCAGACAGGCACCTCCCCATGCCAGCACAGCCCGGCAGGTGATCAGTCGGGCTATTTCAAGGCTGTTAGCCCTTCTTGATGCTAAAATATTTCTGGCTACCGTTTACAGCATGTCAGTTGTCACTGTTAAGCAGCGGGGCTAATTATAAATATTGATATTTTTTTTTTTTTTTTTTTGGGCCCTTTTTTTGGTTTTTTTTTAGGCTTTTTTGTTGGGGTTAAAAAATTTTTTTTTTTTTTTTTTTTTTTTTTGGGCCTCTTTTTGAGTTTTGATTCAGGCTGTTGTGCTGGGATTAAAAATGATCTTTTTCTTTTTCTTTTTCTTTTTCTTTTTCTTTTTCTTTTTCTTTTTCTTTTTCTTTTTCTTTTTCTTTTTCTTTTTCTTCTTCTTCTTCTTTTTCTTTTTCTTCTTCTTTTTCTTCTTCTTTTTCTTTTTCTTCTTCTTCTTCTTCTCTTTCTTCTTCTCTTTGTTCTTTCTTCTTTCTTCTTTCTTCTGAAATGCATTTCCCAGCCAGTCCTGCCAGAGTTTTGCTTTGTAGGTTGTAAAAAAAATAGATATATCTGATGGCAACGGCCAGGGCGAGCTTGGGAAGGGGCTTTTCTGCACGAAGCCTGAACCCCTGGAGCAGTGCCATGGGGAAGCAGGTCACTAGTCGGGGAGTGGCGCTGGCGCACGGGGTATCAGAGCATGGATTTCTTCAGTCCTGCCTGGCCTCATCACTGTTTCACAGCTGGATTTAACAAGGTAGGGAAGGCTTAACACAGGCTGAGCAGGGGGAAAAACAGCGGCAGCAGTGACCCAGCTGGACCAACCCTCGCTGTTTGACCCCCAAAGTCAAAACCCCACTCCCTAATCCTAAAAGTCTTAAAACTGCAGAGTTTCTGAGCGGCATCTGGTTTGGTGTGGGTGCTCGGTGAGGCCTGCGCTGGCCAAAGCCGCTGGTGCCCTCAGGGCCGCAGCTCTGCGGCCCAGGGGCCACCACGTGCAGCGCCGACGGCTTCTTCCCGCCCGCCACGGGGTCTCGCAGCGAGGGCTGGCTCTGGGAGGGAAAATGGCCTGTGATTGCTTCTGGTGTTTGCCGTTCCTACTCCCTCCTCCATGTACAGCTTTCCAACACGCCTGCAGGTGAGGCACTCCCTAGCGCGGGCCCGGCCGCAGCGCTGAGCGCTGGGCTCCGTGCGTGGGCCTTGCTCTGCAGCAGCAAAGCACTGCGCCGGGGAGGCTCCGGCCAAGCAGCTGAGGGGTCATTACACCCGCCGGCAGCTTCCCTCACTCTGGCAGAGTAACGCAGCCAGGGAGCACATAATATTAAAAGGAAGCAAAAAAGAAAGAAAATTAAAAAATCCTGGCATTGCTTATCACAAGCCATTTGGAAGCTTGCTGAAGACACTTGTGGTGCAAAGGCTTTCTGAGGCCCTGTGCCACCACTGATGCTCAGTGACCTTTGCATCCAGCAGCTGTGTCCAAACCCCATGTCCTTCGTTCCCAGAGGGCTCCAGGCTCTGCGCTGGAGTGGGGGGACCGGGAGCCCCTGCTCGGGGCACCCCTGCATCACTGCTGGGGCTTGCTGGAGCAGCTCCTGCGGAGCGCAGCAGCCCCTTCACCCCGGGGCCGAGGCATTTTGGGGAGCCAGTTACGTGGGGTGGGGGGGTGGTGGTAGGGGAGTTTGCAGCCCGTGACCCCCCCACCCCCGGGGTGCACTGCTAGTTAGTTACTAGTGCTACTTAGTGTCTCTGCCTAATGCCTCCAAGCACTGTGGTACCACAGATCTTTGCATCAGGGTGTTTAGTCGCTAAAGGCCATTTCTGCTCTCATGCAGTCATCGCTCTTGTTGGGGGCCAGGCTGCCGGGCGCAGGGCACCCCCACTGCTTGTTGTAGGAGGATTGAGAGCCCTCCCCCCCACCAGCCCTCACCGCCTCCCAGCTCTGTGGGGGGTCCCTGCAGCCAGGGGGTCCTGGCTGTGAGTGCTGCCCAGGGCCATGCTGTGCCACTGCAGCCCTGGAGCTGCCAGGCCCTGGCTGCTGCCAGTGTGACGCCCTTCTGTGGCTGACTACAACAAATTAACACAAATCACCTGGAAATACTGAACACTGAGTGCATTAAGTAAAACACGGATGATTACCCAGGTGACTTAGCTCTGCCAGGGTCATGCACAAGCATGTGACTCCACTAGCAACGAGCATCATGGGGAGACAGCACCTCTGCATCCCCCCAGGTGCCCCCCCCTTCCTGCCAGCATGCCCCAATGCCTGCCCCAGAGCACTGTGCGTACTCTTAGCAGCACCGGCAACCAGCCCCTGATGTGCAGGCATCACACCTCATGCATTTGCCCACTGGTACACCATGTTTTGGGCGGTGCCCTCCTCTGTGGCAGTGCAGACAGCTGGACTCTCTCCCTCTCAGGGCTGACCTGCTGGTTACAGGTCACCAGAAGTTCGGGGGGGGGGGGGGGGGCAAAAAGCCACCCTGCCATGCTGCTGGGAAGCAGGGAGACATTAGTATGCTCCAACAAATGCCACTTCACAGGCAGGTCCTGTGCTGTGTCCATGCTCGCATTGAGCACAGGAGTGTCATGGTGCAGGAGCTGGCATGTGCCTCTGGCCCACTCGCAGTGTGGCAGCTCCCCCTTTCCCAAAAAGTCCCCCACTGCAGGGAAGGCCCTTGCTCCCACTGGTGCCTGGATGCCATAGGGATGGGCACAACACAGGCAGGAGCAGCAGAGCTGGAGGGGACAGGCACTATGGGCAGCCCTGCTCCATGTGTGGGGCGGCCACAGGGCTGGGCCCTGCAGGGAGTGACGGGAGTCCTGCCAGGGCAGTGGCAGGGGAAGGTGGTGGCAGCTGTGGTGTCTCAGGGGACACCAAGGGCTGTGCCGTAGGGCAGCCACGACCAGGGTTCAGCCTTGGGGGCTGCAGCCTTGAAACAGAGGCAACCTGCCTGCCCTGTCCCAGTGTGCATGGCCCCGTGCATCCCCAGAGGGCAATGGAGAAGCGCAGGCAAGCACTGGGCCTATTTCCCCATCCATAATCACCGGCCCAGGCTGGTGTCCCTGCTAATGACAGGCTTGTTCCCGAAACAGCGTGGCTGGTCTGCAGCCCAGGGTAATGACAGGACTGCTGCCCTGCTGCCTGCCTCTCCCTTGGCGGCTGTGGGCAGGACAGGGATGGGGACAGGGACAAGCCTGTCCTGCCCCAGGTGCTGTCCGGCCCAGCCATGCTGGAGCAGAGGCATGGGGCATCCTGCTGACCCAAATTGCCACAGCTCCCTGCAGGGCAGCACGGCACCTCCACCCACCGCTGGGACTCGTGGCTGCAGCTCCTTGGCACTGGGTCCACATCCCTGGCACGGCCCCAGCACGGAGCCAGCAGGGACTGGCAGGGTCCCAGGGCAGGAGGGGCAGATGGAGACCTTGGGCAGAGCTCACCAGACCATGCACCTCCATGGGTCCAGGGCAGAAGAGGCAGGATAGGGACTTAATTTCATCCTTGGTTTTGGAGACAACAGGGTCCCTCCTGCTCCCCACACACCCAAGGTGGACCAAGGCATTAATCAGCAGTCTGTCTGGGCTGGGATTGTGCGCGTCCAGGCCAGCAACAGCGTTATTTCCCTTTGCACCCACAAGTGCATCAAGAGGGTTGTGCTGGCTCAGCCTGAGCTCCCCCAACCCCAAATCCCAGCATGTGGCAAGCAGGGAGGAGGCTGGGAGCAGAGGCCATCGGCCTGGGATGCTCGCCAGCCTCCAAAATCCACAGCGCAGGGAAGTTCTGAGCCTTCAGCATTGGAGCAGCTGATGCCCCTTAATGGATTTTTTTTCCTTCCCCACCCATTTGTTGGGGGTTTTGAACCCACACGCCCCTCACCACCCACCCACTCTGCCCTCCTGCATAATTGCATATTTGAGGTTTGGCCACCTCGGCTTGTTCTGAACAGGGCACCTGTGCCTGCTGCTGCCTGTCCTGCTATTAGAAAATGCAGCTTAGGGTGCTTTTCTCCCCTCTTCCCACCCATCCCATCCTACCCACCAGGATCCCCCCCTGCCAGCCAGGAGAGCCCCCAGCCCGCAGCTGCCCCTGCCCAGGGCTGGTCTCCGAGCTGGGCAGCAGCAAAGCTGGTCCGAGTGAAAGGAGAGTGCTGAACGGAAAAGGCATTCCTTAAACGGCATTAAACCTTGTTGCAAAGCCTTCACACACAATTAAAGCGGCATAAATTCAGAGCAGCTTGATTCACCACTGAATTGAATTAAGAGCACTTGAAATTTGGAATAAGACTATCTCCTGGGGATTTAATGTGGTTTCACTAATACACTTTAGAAGATAATGCAGGTTCATCTTCCTCAGTGTCCCTGTGCAGCCAGGCCCCTGCTCCTGGGGCGGGCAGGAGGGCTGCCGGGCTGGTGGCTTGGGCACGGCCTCACTGGGCGCTGCCATCCCACAGCAGTGAAAAAAAATCCCAAATCCTTCCTGTTCAACAAATATTTTGGTGTGTTTCAGGCAGTGACTGGGGAGCAGCCATGCCCAGCTCCCACCCACGCATGCGGGCAGGCAGAGACGTCCCACAGCCCTTCCCTGCCCAAAGCCACTATGGGTCCCCTCTGTCCCCAGCCCCTGGAGCCCTGTGATTTCTTGTCCTGTTGAACAGAGAGCGATGATGAGCAGCAGGGGAAGGGAGGGAGAGGCTCTGCTCACCGCATGCTGTCAGGGAATGCAGCTGAAAAGCTTTCCCACCTCATACCCGCACAGCTTTTACAGCCTGACACGGTCATGCTCGCTCCCTTCTGGAAGAGGAGAGCGTTCCTCTCCAGCCGCAGCAGAGACCAACTACACGAGCCCTTCCCCAGCACTTAATTACATCTAGCAGTTAATTACTGTAATTCTTTTCAGTTGGCTCTCTAATACAGCTTCACTTGCATCCAGACCCCCTTTGCTGTGCAGTGCAGCACCAGTGCCCTGAAGTGATGTTGCCGCTTTTACATGGGAGGTTTTGATTAAGACTGGAATTATCCAACACATCGGGATCAGTGTATTTACATTTTTTTTTAAACCACTGAACCACCCCCTCACATGCTGAATAAGCTGGAGGCCCCGCTGCTGCTTCGCTCAGGCCAACACGCGTAGGAGCTGGTGCTGCTCCTGTGCCAGGCCCCTTCTGAGCTACCGGAGGTTTTGGGTTCGCTCTGAAATGACGAACTGCCGCTTCCCAGCCCTCCTCCAGGCCTGCAAGATCAGCCTTTCACCTACGCATACAACTCATACGCAGATTTAAAAAGCACCGCCCATTCCCAAACTTCCTTGCAGCAGGCCACTCCATCCATTTAACCAAATTCACCCGCTTGACTGATGGAGGCCGTTCATAAAGAGGCAACGCAGGAATTCACCCCAGGTTTAAGAGCAGATCTTTGCTAAGCCAACGTCCACAGCACCCGCGCACAGCCAAGGCTCGTCCTGGTGACCAGCAGCAGCATACGTATCGATAACCACATACCCGGCTATTTATACCGCAGCACAGAAATTGGATTTAATATGACACTAAAACCTCCCTCTTCTTCAGGGAGAAGGGTTTTGCTTTCCCCCCAGCCACTGCTGATGCAAACAGAGCAATTAAGTAAGTTACAGCCATTAATGATTTACCTCGATACATCTCTCCTCTACAAACCCAAATGCAATTCTCGGAGGAGGAGCCATATTTTAATTTGTTGCCGACTTGATGCTCAACATTTGTAGCAGAAAATAAACTAACCTTTATTTAAAAGCTAAATACATATAAACTTGTCTGTACATCTTAATATATGGGTTGTTTTTTACAGCTCATTAATAGATTGCATTTTGGGGGGAGTAATGTATGTATTTTGAAGAGAGCCACTGAACAGCCCAGGGAATGTAGCCTTTAAGACAATTATATTAATACCAGGAGAGAAAAAATCCATATTGTATAAAAGCAGTTAATAATTATATGTCAGACAACAAGATCTACAGCTTATCTATTTCATTAACTCTTAAGTGTCAGTGGAACGAGCATGTTAGCCTATCCTCCCAGCAGATGCCTGTTTAGATGTTAAAGGCGTATGAAAACCAGTACATAATTCAGCTGTTTATTATCTGTACTCCAGAGGCTAAAATGCTTGAAAACATGATAAATTTGGCAAAAATATCCCAAGAACTATTTAGCTTAATTCTGATCAGCATTTTGGTAACATGACAGCAATAACCTTTATATAGTAAATTATAAGCTGATCAAGATAAATAAAATTATAACATAACACTGCCAAGGAGCAGCTCTAAAATTTAGATGCTGTTTAAAACATTAACTACAGAACAGGCTGCTTTCCATTTTAATGGATGCTTTACAGAAACAGCAAACGCAACTTTGACCTGTGCAGGCACTTCTTCTCGAATACTGGACTTTATTGGTAAGTGTAAAACACACTGAAATTCATAAAATTTAAATAAGACAGCAAAATTATACCTTGTAGCTATAGTTATCACAAATAATGTATACTCTAAATTGCAGCCTGAGCAAACATTATTTGCTGGGTGCCTTTGGAAGCCCAAGGCGGGATGCAGAGCAATTATGAGAAACGAGTACAAAGCCGATTTGCATCTGAATGCTGGGGAGGGGGAGCAGGGGTGGCCTGGGAGCCGGCTCCATTCACAGCACCACAATACACCGGCTGGTAAAAGCAACTTTATTAGTGTCCCGCAGCAAAATACATTAGTAATTTGTAACCAGGCATTAAAATTCCCGTCCGGTGTCATACAGAAGTAATTAGCCGCCTCCATGATTGTATGTTTTACTGCATTTGCTCTGGGTGCTCCCCCAGCAGAGACGCGTGTGAAACCCGCTCCGAAAAGGTCGGCAGCAAAGTAACCCGTGGGTGCCCCGTACGCCAGGCACGTGTGGAAATGACCCATCTGGCAAACAGCTCTAACGAAGCCCAGGAGAAGTGGCATCACATAACCATGCACCACCAAGCACATCTCCAAACACGACCCCCTCCCGCTGCAACCCCCAGCAAAACCCAACCCAGGCAAGGGCATATAGTTTTTCCAGATGTTTTCCAGTTGTGGTCACACTGTTGCGGCAGCGCAGCTAGAGCTTGCTGTATTTTCATACTCCTTTGAGTGTACAAAGCTTGTTCCCTGTCCTCCCCAACAGCGGGAATACACTAATACATACAATGCTTTAATTTTTTTTTAGAGTGAAAAGATCGAATTTTCTTCTCTTGATCACAATGAAAAACTGCAGTCTCTGAGTAGCATGATTCAACTATTAGTGTTAACCATTAGTGTTACTGTAAAATCCTCTTTGGTTATAGAATATTTTATTTAAAGCATGATTATACAAAATAATTTTCTGCTAGAAATACACCCCTGAAATCTAAAAGCAATCTAAATTAACACACTTCTGCAGGCTGAAGCTATATTGATAGGACTTATAAATTTGAGTATTTCCCCATGTAATCTAAACAAAGTTATCAAAATTATATTAAGTAAATACATTTTGAGGAATAGTAAACTTCTGAAAAATCCCTAGAATATTAAAAGTAGAGTTCTGGAAGTAGCAGTAGTGGGCTAGAGAAAAAAATAACCAAGACAATTTATCTCTCTTTAAATACTCTCCATCGCCTTGAATTCACTGAGAGCCTGCACCGGGTTAACGTGTTTCTTCTGGGACGCTCTCTTGATTTTAGTTTGGGTTTCATCTTGTTTCTCCCTCTTGACCAGAGGTTTCTTCTCTGGAGCCTTCATCTTCCAAGAGACAGCAGGAAGATTGAGCGAAGCCATGCCCTGGGACTTCTGGTACTTGGTCGATGCCACATAGGAAGCCTTCACGGTTTGCACCACCGCATTCATCAGGTTCTTGGCTGCTTGGATAAGAGACATGGCACTGTCCACCTGCCAAATGGTAACACACAAGCGTTATACGCCATAAAACCTACACAAATACAGTATTCAAGAAAACATGATTGTCTGGGGGTGTCAAAGCACTTGAAAACTGATCTTTCTGAGTTTTCTTTTGAAATCTGAGGTTCCAAATTCAAGGCAGTATTTTATTTTGGACACTAAGTGGTAAAAACTTGACTTGTGCCACCAAAAAAAGGTGCAACATTTGTCCATGATCTGTGCCTTTTCCATATTAATAGCAATTGAAAAGATGGGTATGCTGCTGTTTGCTTTTGTGACTAAGCTTTAACAGTAGCTTATTCTCCAATGAAATTAATAAAGCTGTAGTAATATCTTAATCACTGATAATAAATATTTAAATTACCCTAGAATATTAAGTTGTATTGGAAAGGAAGGAATGCAACTGCATCTTCAGCCAGGCCTAGAGCCCTCTCCCAGGTGGTTCCTGATTTACAAGAGCATTAAAATGAGAAAAAAAATACATTTGCTGAAGCTTTAGCACATGGCAGAGATGAAGAGCCAAAAATGGGGCAGGGCAGAAGAGAGAGGGAAGGACCACTGAGGTGACCTCCGCCGGGGCCCCACTTCTCCCGGTGCCAGCGCCCTGCTCTGGGTGGGACCTCTGGCTTGTGAATGCCAAATGTCTGGGCAGGGTTTGTGTCTTGGGCAGGATTTCTGCATCTCTGCTAAGCTTACACAAGAGCTCAGCTGCCTCTACGCACTTAAATTCCAGTGTTGCAGACATCGAAGGAAGGTTTTGGGAAAAACCTTGGAGACATTGCTTATCTAGCAGCAAAATAAATTGAGCAGGAGGTCGGTTGCTTTTATGGTGCTGGTACCTTCCTTTCCATCATGCTATGTTTTGAGTATCACAATGGCAGATCTGATCTGCGCCCTCCAGCAAACCAGTGTCGTCTGCTTTCCTCGCCCCAGTCATCACACTGGAAAACACTTTCATTGCATTTGACTATTTCCACAAATCTTCACAGCAGGAAGAATCGTATTAAATGCAATGAAAGCAAGGAGGTACTTTTCTAAATGAATTGTCAGATTGCTTAGGGTCAAAGCTCTTACTGCCTTGGTTATAACTCTGCTTTGACAAAATTTCTGCGGTATATGGATGGGGGAGGATGTTAATGTTGAAGAGAATTTTACTTTTGGACAGATGAAGTCCCTGGACTGGCAGAGGTCTTCATTTCATAATCTGATAGAAGCTTAACACTACTACTGCCAATATTTAGCCCCAGTGGACAGACTCATGGAGGACAGATAAAACCAGGAGATTAGACTACAGATGCCAGCCTGTTCATACAACTAATTTATGGCAGAAGGGTACGTAAATTCTGAAGACACTGTATAACTGCAGTGAAACCCTGGAGTACGTATTATTGCATAATGACACATCTACTACTTTGACAGCACCATGCCTTCAGCCTTCCAGCTAATAGGACATCAGGCATGCAACAGAGATGCACAGCAACACATGTTTTATTACATCTCATCACTCAGCTCCGCTGTGCTGGTAATCTGAGCAAGTGGGACTGGCAGCAGTAGGAGGTGCAGCAGAGAAGCCCATCAGCCCATCTCCCCTGCGAAGGTGCTGAGCTTATGCAAGTGTGGTCCATCGCCACCACTGCTTCTGCAGCAGGTTGCTGCAGACCTCCCTCAGGGGCTGCTGTCCCGAAGCACTTGTTCTACAATTCTAGCTTGTTTGCGAGAAAAAAAGATGTGCTAATAAGTCTAAGCATTTGAAATATCTGAATAGCAGAAGTGGAAATTTCTTTTCCATTTGCTTTTAATGATTTGTATAGCAATATTGGACTATCAGCCACTTCTGTCCCTTCGCCAAACCTCTCCAAACCTTCTCCTACCTCAGTCATGACATGGATGGGCAAAAGCACCAGTACTCAAACATACCCATCTAGGGCAAGGAAGAATATGCCTGAAGAAATTAAGAATTTAGCTCTACTTCCCTCCCCCCAAATAGCCATCATATAGATTTCTCTTAGGAGGAAGCATTTCATGAACTACAGTGAAAAAATTATTTGCTAAGTAATGGCTAGAATGAGGAAGCAGGCTGTCCTATGGCAGCTTTCAGCTGTCACAAAACAGAGCAGCCACTAAAAATCCCTGCACTCTTCAGGGCACAGCTATTTTGAAATATTAACATCTCTGGAGCATTGCAGAACCCCAGCATGTTCCAAGGCTGTGCAGAGACATGGGGTAGGTTTAGCTATGCTGATTAAAGTGATTTAACCTCACTAAGAGTGAAAAACAGTCTGGAAAAACAGTAGATTACACAAAGGTGAAGTGAATCTGGCTACAAACACAGCTGAGTAAGGAAAAGTGAAGTCTGTATTTGTATTTTCCCCCCTTTCAAACAGTAAATGTTTCCTCCAAGAACAAAAAGGCAGTGCAGGCAGCATTATAAACTTTGCATACATTAAAACTTTGACTGAATGCTCCAAAATCTTGTCTATATTCTGTATTGTTTAGCATAAAAGCTTAGCTTGGAATAATTGTTACCCCTGGAAGAAAAACCACACGAATCGGACATGTCATAGCTCATACATACCCCAGACACAACCAGCTCTCCTCCAAGGTTTTGAACTTCAGCCTTAACTTTGCTACAGATATTCAGCTGATGGCAATACAGTGCGATGCGCTGCAGGTAGGCTAGGAGGTCTTGCTTGCATGCAGAATCGGGGCACTGGAAAAACAAAGGTCAAGTTTTACTTTGCAATCACGAAAAACTGGAACAGAAATCATTTAGGGAGAAACCAGACAACTCCACTCTGAAATAGCAAATGTGCTCCAGAGATTATTCCGCTTTCTGCTGAGCTTTGGTTTTCAAAAGACAACTGAGCAATATATGGGCATCACTAAATACATACAAAAACCCAGAAGCAATAAACATGGGTTATCAGAACACAGGGGCAGCGACTGGACAAAATTGCCGGGATCCTTTCAGCTGCACAGCTGTCCTTGAGGTCCCTGCAAGGAGGAGGAGGAGGGCTACCTAACCCTTCCAGAGCAGGTTTGTTAACTACAAAAGGTCCTTCCTTGTGCACTGTAGGGGACACAGCAGCAATAATTTGGCATCCAAGATCTCAAATTGCAACTAGCAGATGTTACCAAATCCAGCCTCAATTTCCAGTCTTAAGCATTTTAAGCTAGGAAATGATAAACCCGACAGTTACTCAATTGTATCTAGCAAAGTAGATATTTTCCTGACTTCTGCTCCCATTTCTTAGCAGTGTGGAAACTAGATTCCTCACCAGGCATGAAATAAAATTTTTAAAGTACTTGCTGAAACACTCATCTGTAAGATAAAAGTAACTTTTTTAGCTCTGCAACTGAAAGACTACATAGGTACCGGAGACTGCAGTGCAGTTCAGAAAGCTGTTTTCTTGGACAGAAACGAAGGGCCATCCCTTGCTTTGCAGAGCCGAGCGGTGAGATGATTAACGAGCCAGTCTCGCGCTGGATTTCAAAACAAGAGGAGCCCTGCTGAGGGGCAGCCACAGTTTAAAACGGGATCTGCAAGTGTAAGACAAAAAGGCTATGGGAAGCCTTTTACTACCCATGCCAGTCCTGCAGTATCTTAAAAAATGGCTGTGAGCACGGTGGCCAGCATCGCTTCTCCAAAGAATAACGGGCCATCTCAGATCTACTGGCATGCTCTGGCTGTATGAAGACTAGTGAATAAAGCAGCTGGCATGTACTGAACTCCACAAACCCTTTGCCCACCAGCCTCTCACGCTGCTGCTGAATAAACCCAAGGGCATGTGTGCCATGCTCCTGCCCTGTGCCTGCAGCAGTAGTGGGGCAGCTAGGGCTGCCTGCACCCCAGCCTGGGGCACCAAACATCTCACGACTGGGCAAATACTTGGGCCATTGGCCAGCTCTGACCTCCAGATGTCACTGGCTGTGCTGCAAGCAGTGTCCAAGACAACAGATTTTAAACCAGTCTGGATATATTCATGATGGCAGAAGCTATTGCAATAGGGATGCCAGGGATATTACGGTCCGACAGGTCACGTTCTGGTAGACCAAAGGCAGACCCTGCAGTGATCTCCATCCTTCCTAGACAGCTGCACCCCATCCAGAAACTCCTTAAATCTCCAGCATCCAGGGTCTTGGTACACAATCCCTGATCACTAAATGCAGGCTTTCCAGCACCCCATACACACACGCACTCACATACAAAATCCAAATGCTTTTCCCTGGCCCCACAGCTTAGCTTGACTTGATGGCAAGCAGGGCACACCACCCTCCACTTCTCCCCTCCACGCAGTGCGTTAGCTGCAGTTCTGCCTGACCAGCCGCTTGTCCTGGAGAAGCCTTGCACCAGCTGCCTCCAGACAAGCACCAAAAACTTCACAGAAACCACGAGCAGCCGCAGTGGTTTACCAGTGATTAGATGTGACAAGGAGAGAAGAGTCTTGCTCTAAGGAGCATTCGCATCTCTTCACCTAGCACCCGCTCGCTCTTCCCACCGACCAGGCCCTGCTGAAATTCAGAGAGCTGCACAGTCTGTGAGAGCTCTTCTCCATGCACCCCTGTTCACAGCAAAATCCCATCTCATCAGTACCCTGATCCTGTACAACAGACTGTCAAATGAAGATTCATAAGAGATACGATATGCTTGGAAGAATAACCTTAAACGTAGCACCAATTTACTACTTTAAGCTTCACTGAAGCTCAGGCTTATTGCTTACGGCCACACAGTTTCTCCTCTCGGAGCAAGGTAAAAATCCTCTTTTGGATGTCAGCAGTAGGGTCTGAGCCCTAATTCTCACTGCAGACCTTCTCTCCTTAGCTACAGTTCTAGCTGTACAAGGTGGAAGCAGGAACCAAAGTTTCCCTGTATATAAAAGGCACAAAAGGAGACTGCACCAGAACAGACCATCACATCGCACAAGCAGTGGTGTGCAAACGGGGGGGGTCACATTCACACAGAGCATTTGCTTCCCACACCAGTAACTGATCTGCCATAACAGCCATTTAACTCTGAAAGGAAGGTGAGCATAATAAATAAATTTGGTCTTTTTCAGGGCCAGAACAAGTGGGTTTTTTAAGCCAATGTGGTATTTCAGCACAGCAGAGAGAAAACAGCTGTACTGTATGTTGCATATAGAGATGCCTCTGTATGGCAGGCTGCTGAGCTGTGATCTAAGGCAGCACACGCAGCACACACACATACACACAATGCACTACAACAGGATTTTTGGCAAGCTGGGACAAGCAGATCAGGCTGTGTAACACAGGCTACGGAGATCTGGATGGCTTTATGGGCATCTGACCCTGTGTGTCCATAAACTAAGAGAAATCACCTTACTCCCAAGGAAAGCTCATGAAAACACCCAAAGTATCTGCAACTCTTATGTAGGCATGTTGCTTCCATCACTGAAGTGAAAACTGTGAATAACAAAGCAGCAAAGCTTGCAGGTTAATTTTTTAAGCTAATCAATATTAGTCAGCAGTACAAGATGTTTTAGAGAAAGTCCACAAATAGCGTCGGCCAAAGAGCTAATGAAAAGCTGAAATTACCATTTTGGAAAATGCTCTCCATCTCCCAAACAGCTCATCTAACAAAGTGAACGAGCAACACAGCGGCAGATTGAATTGAATGTTGACAAATGCACAATACGGCACATCAGAAGGACCGCTAAACAATTCAAGGTACTTTATGGGTTGTGAGTTTATGGAAACCATTTAAGGAAAGACACTCTCAAGGAAAGAGGCTGGCACATGTTTACCAATGGCTGAAGGAGGCAGAAAAACATCAGTGGGGGAAGCAGTGGAATAGGAAATATTATTCAGTTGTATACATCAATATGATGTGAGTTGGAAAACAACATCCTATACTGTGCGTGCTATTTCTACGAGCAGAATAGAGAATTCAGTTCAAAGACAGATGATGTTTGAATAGAGATGCAACACAAGATAAAAAAGAACATCAACAAAAGGCACTGCGGATGGCTGCATGAGCCCTGCCCTTTCCTACGCAGGAACACTCAGATAAAAACCAAAAACCCAAAAGGCAACAATTTCAACACTGATTAAGAAAGATTAATTATTTTATTAACCTACAACAGCCATCGACACAAAAAAAACCCGTCTGCAGAGCTACCTTGGGAGGATTCCCACAACACGGTCACAGCAGATAGCCGCATTGTAGACAGAAACAATATGTTGGGGGATACCACCACCTTCACAAACCCCCCAAAATGAGATGCTGCCACAGACTCAGTGGTGGTTGCTGGCAAAAGCTAAGCTGGCTGCTCCAAGTCAAATCCAGGACCCATCCATGCATGGACAGAGCAACCATGCACGCACATTTGCTTCCTACTGCCCCAGCTGAGCCTGTGGGGAAGCAGAATCACCTTTTTCTCCCTTTTTGCAAAGAAAAGGGGCAGGGAAAGACCCATGGTGTGTGCTGATTAAGACAAGCTCACAACCCCCATCCCCATGTGTCTGTAAGCTAGGTGTAAGCAAGCAACCGCAGAGACTTTTCTTCCTCCCACCGCATCTCCAGTTTAGGGTAACAATAATTCACAATAAAATGCCCCCGCCAGCCCTATGTAACAGCTGGGCTCGGCACTGTTTGGTTGGAGAAGCTGGAAGCAGGCATTTAGGGGAAGCAGTTACTGCGGCAGGACAGGCACATGGCAGTGCGTGCCAGCAGCTGTCACCCAGGACAGCCGTCAGCCTGTGCTCTGAGCACATCCCCGGACCAGCCCCCTGCAGCACATGGACCAGTCTTGACAGCAACAGCCTGCTGGCGCGTTCTACTGGGAAGCGGGGCGCTTCCCCCCAGCTCCTTTCAATTTAATGATCAATGCTATAACCTCCCACCACTATCAAAGAGAAAACGTAGCAGAATTTTTCTTTTGCTTTGTATTTCAACATTGAAAAAAAAATACAGAGAATCATTGTCTTGCTGCAAATCATTTTCATTTGTGTTGTACTCATAATTTCTTCATATTACCCCATTCAAAACAACCAGACTGTGCTGCTTTGAGTGAAAGATGGAACACCTTTGGGAAAATCTGCCAGCTGATGGCTAGACACTTTTCAAGAGACGTGAAATACCTTGGATAATAGCTTTTATGGCTTCAAAGGAAATGTGCTGTAAAACTGCCTGATGGCAGGAGTTAGGAGTTCCTGACACAGTAACACGAGGGGTCATGATTCACCCGGTGTCACATGGCAAACAGGACATAAAAACCCATCCATTTGTTAAAAGCCCATATTAGGCATAGGAAGGCACTAGTGCTCTGCTGAAACGGTTGCACTGTACGTCCTCTGTACGTGTCAGATAGTTCTACGTTAACAAGTTTCTAAAGAGTATGTAAGCATGTCTAATGAAATATGCAAGCTGAAAGTATTAGTAGAGTATGGAGTTGGAAAAAAAAAGCTATATTCTTGTCAAAATTGCTCACTGTACAGTCCTGCTCTATTTATCTTCAAGCATGTGCATTCCACATTATTAAGGACCTTACTTCTACTAAAAGGAGCCATTTACTTTTCTTCTATATTTTGAAATGGCTTGGTGCAGAAAACATGTGAATTAAAAAAAGCATTGCAAACCTTCAGCCCAGGATCCCCCAAGATCTACAACACAAACTGCTCCTTGCTTCATTTACCTACAGCAGCAGCGCACCTGATTCTTCCAGAAATATGGTTGTCAAAATGCTATAGCAAGGAGACCCATTTTAAAAAGCACTTTTCAACTTTATCTCCCCATTGAACATTTCTCACTGCATCATTAATAAATTAGGGTGAAGACAACATTCTCTGGATGCAACATTTAAAGAGAGATCTGCATTACAAAGATTTACTTCCAAAGTAACACGGTTTTATTTAAAACCTTGCATTATGGATTTACATTCAGAGAAGGACTGAAAAGCAAGCGACAGCTGTACAAAATAAAGTTTAGTCCATGATCTCAGACTTAACCTACCTGCATTTCATGGTCTCTCTTGAAGGCAGAATATTATTGCTAATGCTGATGTTTCTCTGCAATTTGGGTGTAGACCGAGACCAAAGGTGCTTTTGCTCGGCCCAACCCAGTGGCTCAGGACAGGCAGATGCAACGCATAAAACCCCAAGTTGGCCCATACTCGTTCAATCCTATAGAATTATTTTCAAATGCCTTTGTACATATAGCACCACAACATACACAACAGCCTGGGACAGCGTAGAAAATGCTCAGGTCACTACGTGCCTTGCTCAAAGTCTTCATCAACTCTGACTAGACAGCAAAAAAAAAAAAAAAAACCAACCTAGAGAGTTTTGACAATCTCGCCATTCAGTCTATGGGACATTTGAAAATTATTAGTATTAAAAAGCTGCCTCAAAAATAGTATTAAAGGTTGTGCAATAGGCCACGTACAATAATTATGGTGTTGCCTATGCAGTCTCGTCATTGCTTTGCAAAGTATTGGGCATATTCTGAGCATGACAGAAGTGACACGAATTCAGTTTCAGTCCCGTTCAGTTAGAGAAATTGGCCTAGATACTATGTGACATGAAGCAGTGTTGGCATATTGCTACCTTAAAATGGTGGGTGCTTGATTTAAGCCAAGGAGCTGCTAGTGTTACTGCTGGACGTATTTAGCTGCTTACACTGCTTAGGGTGGCAGGAGAGCAGCTAGAAAGGAAAGGCTAGAATTTGCCAGCAGCAAATCTGGAAAATAAGTTAAAAAAACCCCAAAACCTCAAAACTAAACACATTTTCTTCTGTTCATCATGTCTGCAGTGCTAAAAGATCTCCTGTTGCTCATTCGTGCTGGAGGCTTACAAAAATGAATTGTGACTTACGTGGTCAGCAATAGTCCGTCCCAGCTTGTCCATCCTTGACCCAGCCTCTGCAATCTTTTTGGCTGCACTAATCACATCTGACGTATTTTTCAGTGGACCTTTACCTCTGCAAAACAAAACCGAGTCTACCTTCTAGCACCAGAAAACTGGAAGAGTGAACTATATATTGCTTTACTCATCCTGTTCCATATAGTACTGGAAGTGATTCCTCACCCAAACTGCATGAATATGGTTGCACAGAAATAGGCAGGTGTAACCATTACAGCACCTTCATTTTCAAGACAGTTTCTCCCTTCCAGCCCCTCCCCATATTTAGATTAAATCCAGGAATAAAAACATCTTAAATTTTACTCTTTTAAGCAGTCCAATGACGATAAGATTTGCCATTTTCATGAAATGCAACATCAAGTTTAAAAAGCAGTGTTGTATAAAATCTGGAAAATTAGTTTCAAATGGCATCAAACCCCCTCTCTTTCTTTTGCAAATAACTGTACTAGGAACTATTTCTGCAGTATAGCAATATCAAGAAGCCCATAGAATTTAATGTTGTAAGAAACTGAGCAAATATATATATACACACACCTTGGGACAAAAATCACCCTTAAGAAAGAAAGAACTGCTGTGTATCTATAGATCAATTCAAACAGTTATTACCACCCAGTCACTGCATAGTAATGCATCTCCTGAGTTAATACACAGGCTTTAATAGGGTAACATTTAAAGGAAATTATAAGAAGTAAGACTCTTATGAGTACTTGCAAAATATTTCATTGAAAGATCAGCATCCCAGCCAGTTCTGAGAGAAGGTTTTGTGTGCGCAAATTGAAAAGACTCAAGTGGTGAAGTCTGTCATTTCCATCATAATCATACACATTTGTTTTGCCAGAACAATTATATCATTACCGCTGTCATCCCATTTTGATACTTCAGCATCCAATTTACTCTTTTCTTCCTGGAAGCTTGCAACTTGCTCAGCAATCTTAGCTTTTTGCTCTTGCGGGAGCTGAGCCATGATAGCCTGAAAGAGAGAGTTTTCTCACATTGCCTTATGCCGCCGCTTGTAGAAGGCTTTTTGGAACATTTCACTAATAACCAATTTAAGTCATGTTCATGGGGGATAAAACTTTAATATCAATCCTCTACCTAGAGGCTTTACAAACCATTTCCTTCCACTTTGAACCAAAGTTTATGGTCCTTCTTAAGAAAGAGTGCCCAGAAAGACAAGACGAAGTCTGAAACATGGGCATTTGCATGATAAAATCGTTAGGCACCAAACAAGTTTGCCGGGTATTACCATCCATCAGAGAAAAACTGCACGAAGAGGAGGACTCACTTTTTCTACGAAATTTAGGAGTTTTAAAAGAAAGTGCCACTTGGGTATCTTTCAGTGTTGCAATGCACAGAAGAAATATTATGAGTCTCTTTCCTACAAAAAGCTAGATGTACTATTTTGAAACATGCATACTCAGGAAAGAGTAAGTGAAAATAAAAGAGTATGTGCTTACTCCTGAATAAAATCTCTTAGACTATGTTTACAGCCTGTATGAGACTCAATGCCCTTGCCTTCATAAATACTTGGAGCATTCAGGCCTCCAGGAGCAGGTAAAAAAAGAGTCTTCAGTACAAAAAAAAGCCTCTGGCAGCAGCTGTGCTAAAGGTAAATTAGAAATGTCTGCATTTAAATAAAAGGGGAGAGACGGATACAGGAATAGAGAGTGCCTGTACAAGGAAGGAGAGCATAAAAAAATACTCTCAGTTAGTATAATTTCAAAGCCAACGTGGCAGAAGTTTGATAAATAAGGCCTAGCTACTCCTTCCCTGGTTTCAGGCTAGAAGAGCCTTCACAAAAAAATCTTCCCTGGCACTTCCCCAAGAGTGTAAATTGTTATCGATCCAGACGGGAACATGTCAAATAAAAACAACAGGTAAGGCCTGTTTTTCCTTCAATGTACTGATTTTAAGTTTTCATCTATTAATGATTATATATTGCCTATCAATGCATTCACTTTTAACAGTCATAGGAAACGCAGTTCGTTTAAATGATTTCATTTTTGAGCTCCTCTCAACATTGTCTTGATAAATGCTCAGTGGCCAAACACACATCAACATGTGCGTGAGAAGACATTTTGTAAAAAATGCCTGAATTGCAGAGCTATCTATTTCTTGCCCACAAACTTAGTATTTGTGTGTTAAAAATAACATCAGTACAATGGAATGATTTGCCCTGTATCTCCCTGCAGGAGCTCACGTGATTAAATGGCAGTGCCTACAACGTCTCGTTGCCAAAATATGAAGTAGTTCAACAGTATTAAAAGGATTTTGACCTTTCAGCACATCCAAAATAAAACACAGACGTCTCTGACGTCCATCAGACCAACACATGCTGCATTTCACTTAACCTCCTTTTAAGAAGAAAACTGGAAGCAAAAGAATGCCTGTTTTCTGATCCAACATTTTCACCACCACCCCCAAAAAAATTAACCTGGATTTTCAAAGCAAGTTGAACTGTTTCTTGAAGGCAGGTCACAGTTTTATAATGCTCAGATTTCTTCCTTACCCTCGCACTTTGTCCAGCAATGAGCTGATCATCTTCGGTCTGAATACTTGTTCTGCTTCGGACATCAAAATCCTCAGTCTCAAAGTCAGAATCATCCAACTCTTCAGGAGTCTGAGGAAAGAGTAATTCAGTCAAACAATAGATTTCATGGCTCTAAAAATCAACAAGAATATTGTTTTTCAAGCAGAGAGAATGGAAATAAGTGAAGGTAAAAATTATTCCATGTTTTCAACAAAAAGGTAAATATAAGGACTGTATCCAGCTTGTGAACACATGTGATTATATAGGCTTGACTGCTCATGTTAAACACCATAGGGATGCCCAAAATTACACAGCAGTAACTAAACATTTGAGTTTTGTCAGGACACTAATGCACTCATTTGAAACACAGAAAAAAAGTTTTTCCAAAACGAACAGTATTTTTGCAACTTGGTTAAATGTAAAAGCTTCACTTGAGATTCTGAAGCTAAAATTACACACAGCTTTAAAGCCTGGTTCAAAATCACAGACGTCGTCTTTAGCACAATTATGAATCAAAGCATTGACTAAATTAACAACAGATAAAATATATCAAAATTTATTCTTATGCCCCAGGAAAAGCTGAAAATTTTTAGCTAGTAAGGGCCAGCTTTTATGCTGTAGGCTAAACACATCTGACCTAGTTCTTGCTTGCCTAGGATTTATTTTTGCTACTGCCAGTCTGTAGCTGGCAAACTTTTTTATAAAACTTATCAAGTTTAAACAGCATGTTTGTCAAAATACTACATCTTTGCCTAGAGTGGCACTTCATGACTATTTTGCAGAGCTGGATCAACAAAGAACTTCACTGATAAATGCAATAAATTGTGATTAACAGATAAGATGCAAATAAAGTCCCTGTTCTTCGTATTTCTTTCCTATGATTTGAATTTTACAAACTTGTTTTCCAATACAGACATCTTGTGATACAGTTAAAATAAAGATGGATACACAAAACAGTTGCCAAAAAGCAAAGATGCATATGCTGACAATCAAGACCTAGGGTATTTCAGCCACTATCTCCTCTCCATGCCTTGAAGAACAGAGTATATTCACAAAATCAGCATAAGGACACATACTAATAAGTAGCTCAGTGTATAGATATTTTTAAAATTTTTAAAAATTAAAGAACACAGTTCTGCTGCATCTTTAGAAACTGGTTACGATTCTCAAGCTCCCTTCTCTTCCCATCCATCCCAAAGCCCAAACAACCCCGGGTATACAAAGCGTAATTCTGCCTTTCAACCTGTCATCAAGAGCAAAAATTTCTCTGGGAGTGATGAGAGATTGCCTGGGGATCAGGGAGGAAAGAGCTTTACTTCAATAACCTACAGATACAGTAAGATTTTAGTTTTGAAAATACACTGCATAAACACAAAAATTAGGTGTTTGAGCGACTTTTCCTTCTGGTTCCTGTAAGGAACATGTGTCACCAGACAAAGTTTCAAGCAAAGCAGCTTGTTTGCCCCAGCTGAGCTTAGCAGCATCCCCCTGCAAGCGCGGTTACTCATATGGTCCAGTCTGAGATGCTGCCCTGGAGAAGTGGTGGCCTGGCACCTCCATTTGGATGACTCTCTTATCCTAAATACATTCTAGACCTTACAGCCCTTTGGTCAACAAATACTAACATTTTAACCTTTTTATAGGTCACTGATGTGTCACCAGTGAGCTGCTGTTAGCTACTGGCAGCTGCAATAAAGCCGTGGCACCCTGACATCAGAGACGCAGCACAAGGGGAAACGTCAGGATTCCTGGCATCGCCATCTTGGCTAATTACTGACGACATGGAATTGGCAGTCATGCTTTCATGTCCTGAATAACAAGGACTTTGGCGGGGGGTGAATCAAATTAGTTTGTCTGGATAGCAGGAAAGCACTGATATCTTCATCTAACATT